>JAQHUG010000085.1:6097305-6110384 GCA_028555095.1 Dicrostonyx torquatus
CGTGTATGTGTGTGTATGTGTATGTGTGTGTGTAATGTGTGTATGTGTGTGTATGTGTGTATGTGTGTGTATGTGCGTGTGTATGTGTGTGTATGTGTGTGTGTATGTATGTGTGTGTGTATGTGTGTGTGTGTATGTATGTGTGTGTATGTATGTGTGTGTGTGTGTGTGTGTGCGTGCGCGCGCGCGCGCTCAGGACTAAGCGTAGATGCTCAAGTATTCTACCATGGAACAACAACACTCACCTACGAAGTTGCACACTTACTGTGACTAAAAATTGAAGGTGGTATTCAATTTTGGGCAAATTTCCTTATCTGCATTCATAGGACGGCACCCCTAAATTGACTATTATGCTCATACCCTAAAAATCTGAGTTCACAGAGAGCTCTGCCTACATACAGACAGTAGGGGTGTCACACACCTTTAATCCCAGGATTTCGGAGACAAAGGCAGATGGATCTCTATGAGTTCAAGGCCATCCTGGACTATACAAGATCAATGCGGAAACGAATCCAGGTGGTGGTGGCACACTTTTAATTCCAGTACTAGGGAGTCACATGACTTTAATCCCAGCACTAGAGGGAATATAAAATGGGACGAGAGAGGGGCTAAGTTTGCTTAGTCGGCTTAGTTGGCTGAGTCTGTGATCACCCAGGCTTGGTAGAGAGAAGACTTCTCTACTGGCTCGGCTGCTCTGCTCTCTGGCTGTCAGATTGAACCCCAATTTCTTTCTCTGGTTTTTTATTATTCGTGCTACTGTGAGGTGAATATTTTGATATTGGAGATATAATTGCACCACACACAAACGGAAAGAGAAGCTGAGCAGAAAGACTGACACAATGTACCATTTCAAGTTTACTCAAACTGAAGGCCTTTCTTAGCCAGCAATAAATGACCCTTTCTTCCTTTGACAGTACATTCTTTCTGGTTAGACAATCCCGGTGGACAAGGAATTATCAGTCAAACAACGAATTTCCCTTTCTTCAGTTTAGCGTGTCCATATACAAGTTCATATACCAGTTAAATAGCCTAAATAAGTGACTTCACCCTGAACCTGAAGCAAGACAATCTAAAGCAAGCGTGTGTCCCCAAGAAAGCTTCCAATATCCCAGAACCTCACAGTCTACAAACCATAAGGCTCCGCCTGGGAACCTGAAGGGAAGTGGCCCCTGGGCCACACAGTCACCTGGAAGACCGGCAGGGGAGCAGAAGGAAATGCTGGGAGAGATGAAGAATGACCAGGGGAAACGGGAGATCCTAGTGAAAGACAAATCCTGGTGGAGGCAGACAGAAGTGTGGGGCATTGCAGACACATATTTTCTCCTCTTGGAATGTTGATTTTGAACATTGCAAAACATAAAACCAAAACATTTCATTAGCCAGCAGCAGAGCCCTTTGATCTGAGCTCTATTCAGATCCCCACCCATCATTTTAAGTCCTCTAAGGAATGTTTTTTGTTTTGTTTTGCTGATTTTTTTTTTTTGAAACTAGAAAAGTACATTCTAAAGAGGTCAAAGGATAACGAAGCTATAAATTATGCCAAGGAGTTAACTATACTCCAAAGAGCTGCTGGGAAGGGCAATTGAACTCTAAAAGGACCTTTATTCTGTGGCCAAAAGTACAGGTGGGAAAACAGTAACTGGAAATTTGAAGGCTGCATGGCAATCCTGACCGCCCTTAGCACCAAGAAGACACACTGTTATTTTTGTACCACCTCTTCCGCTCCAAGTGCAGAGAGACAGGTTTGCTTTCAGGGACCCAAATCACAGTGCATTTCTTTGACTTGGGGAAGGGGCATGAACCAGGAGCTTGCTGGCCATAGAAGTTCCGGCCAATCGTAGTCCACTTCCTGCTGCTGCATGTCTTGGGTCTCTATTACTCAGTTCACACCCTTCAACACTAAAATCCCTCCCAGAACAATTACAATGAAAGCTATTTTCCCCTTGGCTTCCTCGGCATCTGAAAAGACCAGGGTTCTTTAGAAGAAAATCACCTAGAGAGAGGTACACGGGGCAGAAGAGGGCAGCAGGCACCCATCCTGTTAGTTCAACACCCTGATAAAGCCACCACAGAAACCTCTAGTGACATGACGCAAGCTGGTTGTCTTCACTAGAGAGTTTCTGTGGCTGCCTGAAAAATAAGACCCAGGAACACTCCGTGAATAGATCTCATTACCTTTCCGGTCAGGCCACTATCTAGGGAAATACATTTTAGTACCGTGCAGTTCCAGCACTGTGTAAGATTATTCCTAGACACCAGGCAGTAAGGGCCCTCTCTGTTCCTGTCTTGGTGTTTTCCTGCTATTTCCATCCTATGGAAGGCAGAGAGAAGCAGTACGTCTCCCGGAGGCTGTAGAATGGCCCAATCTCTATGGATTTTTTCTAGCATTGTTGAAATAGACATGTAGCTATTTTGTCTTGAAGCAAAAGATAACAACTTATATTTTTAAACAGAAAACACTGGGGTTCTGTAGATTCTTATCACACCCAAGCGCATGGGTACCCCAGTTCCCAGTGCATCAAAGGAAAAAGTATTAGGAAGGAGAAGTATGTTCTCTGGTTTGGGAGCAATTGAAAAAGAATCTGGCGAAGTACAAGACTGAAGAATGGCAATGAAGTAAGTTTGGAGCTAGGGAAATCAAACCTGAAAATCCTCCAAGAATGCTGAGCACCTGCAGTCTCTCTCCGAACGCATGCATCCCCGGAATTGTCTTCCTATGGACCAGAGTATGACCCTTTACCAAGAACAGCCTTGTCTTCAGACATGGTGGAAAGAGATATTCATATCCAGCTCAGGATTCAAGGTTCTTCCCAGCGAGATCCCAGTGAGCACTACAGATTCTCTACGCTCCAACTCCACGGAAGTTCCTACTCCAACAAAACCCCTTGGTCATACAGTGCCTGCATTTCCCAGCAAGCTGAACCTTCACTTCTCTGTCATGCAACCATTAGTTTACTTTAAGGGACTTTGATGGCGTAGGCCTCATATATACGGAATTGGGGGTTGTTATTCTAGAATCTGGCCTCTTTCATTTTACTTTTTCCTCACACCTTGGTACCATCCAGATGCTGTTTTGCCTTCCCCCTTTGTCCTCACAGCTGCAGAGATTTGCTTTGGGAACATATGTTATCAGAATGCATGTACCTTCTCCACATGCCTGTGCTAATCTATAACTGTTGGGATGGTGTTAAGACGCAGGCCCTTGGCTGGTGATGAGATTATGGATGTCATTGTTATCATTGCAAAAATTAAAATAAAACCCTCATTTCTTGTGCCATGTGGAGAGAGAGCAAGAAGATACTATCTGTGGCCAAGTTGTTATCACCCCAGAGATCTCTTGACATCTCAATCTTGGACTTGCATTCAGAACCGAAGAACACAGTTCTGTAGTTTCTAAGACAGCTGTCTATGGTATCCTATTACAGTAGCTTAGCTGGACAGAGACAATAGCCCGCAATTGCATGCCTCAGCCCAGGGTGCCTCCTAAAGCAAGACCAGGAGAGGTTGGTGATGCTTCTGGTCACTCTGGCTGATCATGTGAAGACAAGCTAGACACAGAGTTTCCATGACATCTAGGGCCCAGAAAGACGACCATCTCTGTCTTCTAGCAGGTTCCCACAGCCTCTCTCCAGAAGCTCTGCTTTGCTTGCTTAAAACAACTTTTGTGTGCCTCCACATAGAAACTGAGGCAATGAGTTATTACCAACACCCCGATACTCAATCTTGGGCTCAGGTAGGGAGGGAAACTGGACCAAGAGACATGGCGTGGCTTTGACTCTCTCCAGTATTGAAGATGGAATTGTTTAGACTAAATATAAACTATGATTAGTATGCTCTTCATTCTCTCAGTCCTTTTAAGGAGACCCCAAATGTTCCAAAACATTTTGCTTGGGAAGTCCTTATGATGCGCTGAAGTGGCTCCATGGTTAGGATCAACCACACAAACAACACTGTCTTTATTCAAGCCAGTGGCCACCAACCAAGGGAATATTTTATTATTTGCATCAGTGCCATCTTCTTAAAATTTTTATGTTGCTCAACTCGCAAAGGTTCATTGAGCTGGTACGAGAAATCTATGCTATTCTGAAGTGATACAGAGAAAATGGATGTTTGAGATTTGAGGTCTGCGTGGCAAGTTTAGTCTACCCATCCTATGCACAAGTGGTATTTATTTGGTTGTTAGCTCAAATACCCAATTATGGCATGATTTATAAAATGGATGGCAAAGCAGTATAAACCCAACCCATTAAAGGAACAAGTGTTCTCTCTATGCACCGGGTGGGCAGCATTTTGTATTGTCTGCTTACTAGTCTTTGCCCTGACTATGGACTATGTGAGGGGACAGTTACCTCCTGCACATGACTGTCATCATATTGCCCAACACAGTGCTTGGTAAATATTTGTTGAATGTGGGAATAAATAAATGAGTAAATAATGAGGCCACATTAGTTGTACTATAAACAGAAGGAAGATAAGCCAATGTCTAAAGAGGACATTTTACTTTTAGAGAAAGGCTATAAATTTTTGATAATCTTAAATATTAAAAAAATCTACATTTAATTTAGTATACTTATCATTTTCATTATCCACTAAGTTCCCTTCAACACCAGTCCCCATGGGCTGGTTCCAGTTTTCCTCCCTGAAAATGCCAAATGTTTTGAAGAAGAGGCATTACTGATGGTCAGAATGGTGATTAATACATCCTTTTTCAAATGTTGTCTCATCATCTTTCTTACAGAAACGTATGTGTAATGAGAAGACAATTTACACAGAAAACAAACAAACAAACAAAAAACACTATAAAATGTTTCCTGCTAAAGCCTTCCCCTGGGTACATTAAATCTGTCTAAAAGCAGAAGTCATGTAGGAGGAAGGTCAGTAAACAATACATTAAATATGACTCTATAGAGCAGAGGACCAGAAGCCTTCTGATATTAGCCCACCAGTTCAGATAGATAGGTAGATGATAGGTAGATAGATAGGTAGATAGATAGATAGATAGATAGATAGATAGATAGATAGATAGATAGGCAGGACAGACAGACAGATAGATATAGACATAATTAGAAAGTTCAAAAGAGAGAAACTAAACAATAAAACATCTCCTATCTATAGAAAAACAGCGGATATATGTTCTTATAATATTTGTCTGCCCTGTTTTTGCATGACCCTCCTCAATCCTACCCCACTGGCTACACATTGTATTGGTTGAAAGCACAGCTCCAGTTTTCCTCCTGCATATATCAACATACTATCACCACAGTGCATTCGTACATGGAGCCCAGAGACGCTCCTGCACCAGACAAACAATGTCGCTGTTGATCACAGGCACTTGTCTAAAGTGTGATCTATGCTTTTTTTTTTTTTTCATTAACAGTAGCAGCAGTTGACATGGACAAAAGCTCACAGCCAGCCTCTCAGGTCACTGAGTCAATGCTACCGCATCCATGTCCTTATGCCTCTGTAATAATGGTGAGCTTCAACCAACAGGTTGACACGGTCTAGAAAGAAGAGACTATCAGCAACGGATTGTCGGGACCCGTCTGAACCAGGTCAGCTTGAGTTCATGTCTGTTAGAGATAGTCTTGATGACTAAATCTGAATGGATATAAAAACCCTAGCCCACGGTGTTCACAACCATTACCTCGGCAGAGGATCCTGAAATGTTAGTGTAGACCGTGAAGGGAAGGCTAGCAGTCACGTATGCATTTCCCTCTCTGCTCTTCAGTGTGCACGTGACATGCTGTTTCAAGTCCTTACAGTGACTTTTTGGCTGCAACCCAAAGAGACCCTTTCTTCCTAAAGTTGCTCTGGCAGGAACCTTACTATAGCACCAGGACACGAAACTAATCCAGTTCCCGTGTCCGTATCCCCACGACGAAAGAGCCATTTGAAGCCCAGTTCAAGTGGACACAACCTGGTGTTGCCCATCTCCTCTTAAACATTAGCAAAGCTGTCAAACTGGGCTTGTCCATCAGATATTAAATAATTCAGCTCTGCTTTGTCGTACGCAGTTTAGCAAAATGACGCCTGGGAGTGAGCAGGGAAGGTGTACTGCTGCCACCGTCAACACTCATTTTGATATGACTTGAGTCATCTGGAATCACGGAGGCCACAACTCCCTCCCTCTGTGTAACCTTTGTTGGTCTTTGCGGAAGTTCCTTGGCATCTATAACAAGTCAAGGCTTAAATGTGGGACACGGATTTGGACAGCCAAACAGACTAAGGAAAATGAGACTAGAGGCGTGAGAAGGCATTTCAAAGGACAGGAAGCAAAGGTGGCAAATAGTAAACATGGAAATGCCTCCATTTCCTCAGAATTTAAATTCATCGGAAAGCGAAATTCAAGTTAATGAACAGGTACAATTTCATACTCGTTGTGTTATCAAATTGACAGAAGGAGGAAGAAAAAATTCAGTAAGAATACTATAACAGAGAGATCTTCGCATATCAAGAGATGTTTAAAATGGTCACTTTTGAAGGTAATTTAATTCTTCTTAGTCAAGGTGGGAATATTGTATGTTAGGCCAGCGTTCGGACTATTCTTAGACATTACTGCAGAGGTTCCTTTACTTATGCAGAAAAATGCCAGATAGCCGGGCAGTGGTGGCACACGCCTTTAATCCCAGCACTCCAGCACTCGGGAGGCAGAGGCAGGTGGATCTCTGTGAGTTCAAGGCCAGCCTGGTCTACAGAGCGAGTGCCAGGACAGGCTCCAAAGCTACAGAGAAACCCTGTCTTGAAAAAAGGAAAAAAAAAAGAAAAATGCCAGATAGGCCAATGATTCACTGCAGTAGAGGAAGCAGGGAAAGGTTGGCTAGGGCCTGGGGGTGTCATTCAGGGGGACAGCACTTACAGGAACAAGACAATGCAATCAGAGAGGAACATCAAAGCCATAAGAAGAGTGGCTTCTTAGAACTGAGGTCCATGGTAGATAAAATCATATCTCACACTGCTTGTGGCAGGTAAGGTCATAGTTATCTTCTGATCAGTAACTAAAAGCATGCGTTACTTAGGCAACAATACACACATATTATGCCCACATATATATGCCCATCAGTTATACAGATGTTTCTGCAGTCCCTTCTACTAGATGTCAATTTGGGTTTGTCAACTCACTGATGTAAACCCCAGACTCTTCATGGGTTTCACAAGATTTGGGATTCTTATTCACAGCAAAAAATATCTAAATAGGAGGAACCAAGAAACACCAGTTTCCACTCGTGTTTAGGTACAGAATATGCATCGGTTCCTTGCATATCAAAGAAGACACAAAGATTCCATCCAGGAGCATCAAGTCAAATGTTTTGATGATACACATTTTTATCCTGAATGTCAAATTCTGCTCTCCAAACTGTGTGCCTTCCTCCTGATGAGACTTAGGCTTCTGAGTTCTCATGTCTGTACTTAGATATCAGTGTGTCATTTGAATAACGTGCACCTTTAGATACAACTTTTGATTGGGCACATGCACACGTGTGTGTGTGTGTGTGTGTGTGTGTTTCATGCATGTGTAAGTGACTTGTCATACATCTCTGTGGAGGCCCAAAGCTAATACAAGGCCCCTTCTTTGTCAGTTGCTTCTCTTCCTTACTACTTTGAGACAGGATATGTTTGTTTGGACATGGAACTCACAGCTTCAGATATGAAGACTGTCCAGAGAGTTGCAGAACTCTGTCTCTGTCCACCCCAGCTTGAGATTATACACCAGCGACATGGGTGTTAGAAATCTGAAATCAGCCCCTCATGCTGGCCTGGCAAGTTTACCGACTGATTCACCTTCCTGACTCTCTTTAAATACCTTCACTGTCTCATTGACATGACTTTCAGGAAGTTCAAATATAAGATTAATGATAATGGTAATGCAAGCTGACTGGCATAACTAGAATCCTTTACATAGCTCTTATTCTCTATTTTCTATTACAAACAGTTGTGCTTAGTTATGGTTTTCATAAAATATGTAGGGATAGATAGATAGATAGAAAGACAAAGTAATCACTGAGTAGGTCCACGGATGGGTATTCTGATTCTTTTAAACGAGGACCTAAGTTGGAATAGAATTTGAACATGCTTGTCAACTTAGGTCAGTCAAAAGCAAAGCAAAGAGTCCATTTAAAGCCGTATAACTGAAGCAAACGGGGAACGCAGGGGAGTGCCGCGACTCCCCGTGGGCCACTCACTTGCATATGTCCTCCTCCGGGTCTTCCAGCCCAAAGCGCTCATCGAACGTTAGCTGGATCCGCTTGTTCTCGTCAGCTGCAACTAGCCTCCACACCAGCACCGTATTTCGCGGGTACGTGTGAGGAAACTTGGGGCTGTGGATGCTCCCGTTAGCAGACACCGTGACCACTCTCTCATGCTGTGGGTCTTGCACTCCTAAAGCAAGGACACAGGTACAGGCGTATAAGAATGGATGCTTAACAAAACCCCAGCCTTCAAAGCATTGGGTCACGTTTATTATTCTCATTTCACTCCAGGCATTGAGGTCAAGCATGCCTTCTGCAATGCAAGTCCAGGGTCAATCTTTTCAACCCGCATCGTTGTTTTCAGGGATGGATTTCACAATGGTAGGAAAACAGAAAATCAGTCCTTTGGAATCTAATTACTGGAATGTAAATTCCTAACTTTTTGGACTCTAAGTGGGTTTGCTATCATCCTATACTTTGCTATCACTTTTTTTCTGAGACAGGATCCCACGCAGACCATGCTATCCCCACACTCACTATGGAGCTGGGTTTGAATTCCTGATTATCCTGTGTCTGTTTTCCAAGTGTTGGGATGACAGGCTTGAGTCATCAAGTCGACAATATCATTGCATTCTAAAAAATGCAGATAATTGTTAGTACTTTTAGATAATGACTTCATTGACAGTCTAGAGCAAATGTATTTTATAGTTCGCTTTAATTTTATTTATGAGAAAATATAAAATGCTTGGAAGAAAAGGAACGGGAGGCTACAGAAGTGGAATAGAACACTGTAGAAAGAAAGAGATCTTCAGGGCTTCCCACGTCTGGTGGAACTGTCAACAGCAGACCACACCACAAGCGTGCAGACCCCTCTATCTTGTTCTAACTGGGAAGTTCCTGAGAAGTGGAGCCAACAAAACCCAAACGACACGTACAAGAGCTTATTATTCAAGTTTCGACCAAGCTGTCTCCAGTAGAAGATTTGGATTTGAGAGGAGTTGGAATTGCTAACTGACTCCAAGTTTTACACGACATTCCAAAGTAGTGTTTCAGAACCTGTAGGTCGAGACCCCTTTGGGAGTCACACATCAGTAATCCCGAGTTTCCGATATTTACAGTATGATTCATAAGAGTGGCCAAACTGCAGTTATGATGTAGGAAAGTAAATAATTCTATGGCTGAGGGTCACCACAACGTGAGGAACTGTAATAAAGGTCGCAGCATTTGGAAGGCTGAAACTCCATTTCCTATAATCTCTCCTACCTCTCCTCAGCAAGATTCCCTCAGGGGAGTCAATGTTTGGTCATGGATCTCTGAATCTGCCTCCCTGGATGAATGGCTTTGGGTAACAGCCAGAGAAGTCACCAATCCAATCACAGGAGATGGCCAGTTCAGGCTATGCATCCCTTGCTTCCAGGAGTCTTCGCTGGCCATCATTTTAGATTTGTAGAAGATTTCCCTGCATCAGGCTTCTACCCGACTCCATAAAGCCCTTCTTTCCAGTCATCTCCCTCAGCACCGTCCCTCTCTGTCCACGCCCTAACCTGATCCCTCAAGTTCCCATGACCACTGGACCGCAGGCAGTCTCCTCTATTTCCCCTTCCCAGGGAGATCCATGTAGTCTCCCTTGGGCCCTCCTTGTTTCCTAGGCAATATGTCTGTGGACTGTTGCATAGTTATCCTTACTTTGCAGTTAATATCTAACTATGAGTGAGGACATGCCATGTTTGTCTTTCTGGGTCTGGTCGAACTCACTCTGGGTGATTTTATTTTTCTAGTTCCATCCATATGGCTTTAAAGTTACCCTTGTGAAAGGATGAAGCATCCTTTGAGTATATACCCAAGAGTAAGATAGCTGGCTCTTGAAGTAGATCAATTTCCAATTTTCTGAGAAACCACCATTTAATTTCCAGAGTGGCTGTACAAGTTTGCACCCCCATCAGCAGTGGGGGAGTGTTCCCCTTACCCCACATCCTCTCCAGCATAAGCTGACTTATGTGCTTTTGATCTTAACCATTCAGACAGGTAAGATGGAGTCTCAGAGCTGTTTTGATGTGCATTTCTCTGATAGCTAACGATAATGAATATTTATTTAAATGTTTCTCAACCATTTGAGATTCTTCCTCTGCTTAAGTTACTACTCCATTTTTCAATTGGATTATTTGTTTTCTTGATATCTAGTTTCTTGAGTTCTTTATTCATTTTGGAGATCAGTTCTCTGTGGGATGTGGGGTTGTTGAAAATCTTTTCTCATTCTGTAGACTGTCCTATTGACAGTGTCCTTTGCATTACAGAAGCTTTTCAGTTTCATGAGATCCCATTTATTGACTGTCCATCTTAGTTTCTGTGCTATTGGTATTCTGTTTATAAAGTTCTCTCCTGTGCCAATGTACTCAAAGCTCTTTCTCTATTTCTCTTCCATCAGGTTCAGTGTAACTGGATTTATGACGAGGTTTTTAATCCATTTGGACTTGAGTTTTGTCCTGGGCAACTGATATGAATCTGATTGGGATTCCCCTCTGTATGCTATGAATATGTTTTATTACCACTGGTAAATAAAATAAGAAGCTGCTTTGGCCTATAGCAGGGCAGAATAGAGCCAGGCTGGAAGAGATATAGAGAAAGAGTAGGGGAAATCAGGGAGACGCCATGTAGCTGCCAGAGGAGACAGACGCTGGATTCTTATCAGTAAACCACAACCTTGTGTGAATACATAGATTAATAGAAGTGGGTTAATTCAAGATCTAAGNTTTTCATCTTGTGAGAAATTCCTAACATTTCACATTATGGTTCTTTAGACAGAAAAACAAGTGTCTGAATTTTGCTAAACTTAACAGAGAATGACCACAATCAGCAACCTGTTTTCAAATTACTACAGACACTTCTTGGAAGTTCTTAATCCAGATAAATAGCAGGGAAACCAAAATCAGAGAAACTTTTTTCTCCTCAAAAATTGCTCTAATAACATAGAGTGAAAGCCTCATTTCCACTGAGATTATCCCCAATGCCTCAGTGAAAACAAGGCCTACCACAATCCCATGAAATAATTTTAGAAGCAATAAATTATGGTTCATTCCATTTCACAAATATTTTGATGTCATGAACTAGCTTGCTTGTTCAAACCACCACACTGGGATAGAGAGCTCCAGAGAGCACACAAAGAGCCCACTTTTTTCAGTCAATATGGGGATTTCTGGTGAGAACTGGGCAGGGGGCTATATCAGCTGCTTCCTGGGATATTGACGGGTGTCTCTACTCAGACTGGGAGGAGAGCTTACTTGGAGACCGAGAATTTCCCTAGACCTTCCTCAAGTTATTCTAAACGCTATGAAAAATAACTTGCCAGGGCAAAAATTTCCAAAATCTGCAGAGGGTGACAAGCTGCCATCACATAAACATAAGTGAGTTGCTGAAACAGAAGATTTCTTGGCTTTGTGGGCTCAAGCCCTATAGTGAAAAGTCAGGTAAGATGCGCACTGACTGTTGGGGGAGCAGAGGTGTGTAGTGAGGGCTGTTACAGCAGGTTCCCTGCCAGGAAATTCTTTTCACTGACCTGTCCCCAATGTTGAGTGTGATGCTAATTGAAATATTTTCCATTTAAAAGCTAATGTTAGAGACGAATGTTAACGCAAGGAATCATCCATGCATCACAAAGAAACCTGAATAATGTATATTCAACTCTAGTCCTTTTAGGACATTTTTATAAAAAAAAAATCTTTGAACATTTTCAAATCAGACTTATAAAATATTGTTTTCATGGAGACAAAATTCTCTGCATCTTATTATATATATATATATAGCCTTCAAAAAGACAAAATATCAGAACTCTACTAAGTGCTGAAAGAACTGTATCTTCTCTGCAAATATAATTCACTAATTTTAGTATATTTCAGGAATGCATTGAGAGTGCTGGACTGTTGAAGAGGCAGAGTGCTTGCTTAGCATATTGTCTCTGTCTATTGATGTGAAGAGACAACATGACCACAGTAACTCTCATGATGGAAAGCACTTAACTGGGGCTGGCTTACAGTTTCAGAGGTTTAGTCCATTAGCATCACAGCAGGGAGCACGTGGCACACAGACAGACACAGTGCTGGAGAAGTAGCTGAGAGTTCTACATCTGAATCCCCAGGAATCAGGAAGAGAGACTCTGGCCCTGGCTTGAGCTTTTGAAAACCTCAAAGTCTATCCCCAGGGACACACTTCCTCCAACAAGGTCACACCTCCTAATCTTTCTCAAGCAGTACCAACTCCTTGATGACTAAGCACTCAAATACAGGAGCCTGTGGGGCCATTCTTATTCAAACCACTACACATATGTAAGGTTCTAGGCCCAATCCCAGTACCACAAAACAGCAGTAAAACAAATAAAATGATTAAGCAGGCATCCTGCTAGTAGAAAATGACCTCAGTGAACAGGAGACACGACAGGCATCCTAAATAGACATTAGTGCCAATAAATTAAACTCTTAAGTACAAACAGGTCACCAGTTCATCCTAACCAAAATAAGCATGGTGAATGGAACTAAACTTTTTATTTTCCAAACCAGTTGTTCCCCTGTGAGGGTGCTGAAAACCACATTTAGGATTTGCCCTTGATTCTGACAAAACAGTCATCTTTTTCATATTCAAATGTTTTATTAGATTGTAGTAACTGCAGTCCTGCCAGGAAGCCTCTTATTGCTAATGATCTAAGTGTGCTCCTGACAAAAACTAATGATTAGGTCTAGAGATGATGTGTGCCCACCCATACATGCACACATGTGCATGCCCATGTAAACACACACACACACATATTCTCACATACACACAGACACACATGCCCATACAGACACACATACACATGCACGCACACATATGCACTCAAATACAAATCCACTTACCACCACCCCC
>JAQHUG010000085.1:6114577-6162217 GCA_028555095.1 Dicrostonyx torquatus
CCTATACTTCCTGCCTGGCCAATCAGCATTTATTTAAAACATGATTGACAGAATAGAGACAATTCTCCTGCACCAGTAGTTATAAAATAGAAACAAAAATAATTTTATGTTGGGAATCACCACAACTCTAATAAATGGCTGCGGCTTTAGGAAGGTTGAGAATCACTGATCTCAAGCAAAACTGCTGGTGTGGAAGATTAGAACTCTACTTCCATATGCACAATCAAAGGTTCCTGACTATAGTACATATACTTAGCTCTCTGTTTACACTTTTTGCCCTTTATGATTCATGATCTCATTAAACATCATTTGAAGAAGAATGCTAGCCTCTGTCTGTGGGAATAAGAACTGAAATGTTCATTTAACTTGAAATTGCAGCTTGCAGAATTCTCCTCAAAATGTGAGGTAAAGAGGTGTGCCACCAAGATACATGGTTGGAAGGTGAGAGTTGGTGTTTCATGGACATCTCAAGCAGCAAGGCCTGTGATCAAAAAGGAAAAAGGAAAGAGGGTGGAGGCAGGAACCAGCACGGCATGCTACCAAATTAAGACCCTGTGCTACAATCCTGTGGTCTTTGCAGCCATCGCTCTAAAATGAAACTTTACTGGGAATGCAAACGTAAACATGTCTACAGTGCCATGCAGGCTATGAGCCTGGTTAAATGAACACTTGCTTTGTTCATAGCCAGGGACCAACACACCAAAACTACCAATAAAACACATGCTTGCAGTTAAATGACTCACCTACTGACATTAAGTCTTGCAATGTGTACAAAATAACAAACCTTGTATATTTTCGAGAAAAGGAATAAAAACCACATGAAAGAACTGAGTTTTACTTAGAATTCATAATTATAGCCAGCGCCAGATTATCTGATCCAAACCCTAATGGAACAGCATTAAAAGTTAAATGAGTCAAAAGCAGGAAAAAAAAAAAAGGAGAGATTACTAATGTAGGTAGTATAAAAGTACCAGCTCTACACGGACAGCTGCAGCTCAATTTTCAACATTAAACCAGGTTAGTATCAAAATAAAAGAAACTCCTTATTGTCTTTCACATAATACATATTATCGATTCTCTTGAAGACATTTGCTATGGTTGACAGGGAATAATAAAGCAGGAAGATCATAAACCCAATACAAATTGGAATATTTCGAATCTCTTATTGGTCAAGATAACATTTAAATAGGTTATTGACAATATGTAACTCAAGAAGAAAGACAAGTCATCCTGTCCCCTTGCCCCGCACACACTCCTGAGGGCTGCGATTACAGGACTGTGACACCATTCCATATCGGAAACATTCATATTTCACACTGATGTTAGCAACAACACAGAAAGAACTGTAGGAATTAAAGTCAGGTAAATAAACTCTGGCTCCATCTACACACTCCAGCACATTCTGGGTCTGTCTGGCAGAACCAAGGCAACGATTGGCAGTGTGTCACCACCTGCAGGCTGGCAGACATCGCAGATGGCCTGTGAGATGTGCGGCTTCCTTCCTTCCAAGTCCGTGTTAGTTTCAAATGTTCCAAAACATTTCTTTATGAATCAGAGCATCTATGGCTAATCCTTCTTTGACAAGCGCATGTAGTCACTAGTCCCACTGGGACTCTGGTTTGCTTGTCTTTTTCATTCTGCATTTCCTTATCTATTATTTTGCCCTATCATCCTTCCCTATCTCCATCTTGACTATTTCTGTATGTGGCTTACGAACAAATTTGATTTTAAAAGAAGTGGAAATCCTACAATATACAACATGGGTGTTTGTACATTTATATTTATTGAATCCAAGAACAGAAATTAGTTTTTCTAGAAAAATCAGAAGGATGTCACCTTCCGCTTATTTGATTCGTCAGAGAAAGGGCAAACGTGAACTTCACTACAAAACAAATACTTCCTATCCATTCTGTCTGTATAGAAGAGACCCACAAATATTCTGGTTGTTTCACATTTTGAGTAAAAATAAATAAGTACTATAATACACAAGACAGGAACTCTAGATTTTAGCTTTTTCTAAAAAACCATTTTCTAACCGCTGTTTTATCCAAATCTACCCTTTCCTGTGTCTTTCACACCACAGCAGAACATGAGTTAATTAAGAAGCCTAGAGTTGTTTATACAGTTTACACGTGGGGAGCACAAACGACTTCTAACAGAGCGTACCACAAAAACTGCAACATTAAGATGTGCCCCATTTAGGGTAAGTGTATCTTACTCTAGCTGATACACTTTTGTTCCCCTTAAAAGGGATAAACATTCAAAAGAACTGTCCAGCAACTTTGTGACAACAGAAACTAAACGGAGTCCAGTCTTCTTAACAAGGCAATTAGCAGGGCAAACTTAGCGTCCTGCTTGGCAGAAAGACTGAGCAATATTCAGCTCCCAAAAGCCACTGCAGGTGAAACCTTTCTCCAACGCACTCACTGTTTATTCTTTGCTGGCTGCTGCTTCAGATCTGAACATGTAGAATATAATAGATGGTCTGGTGATTTTTTTTTCTGCCCCGCTATGACTTTCAGGGGGCAGGCCGTTTTATAGGAATAAGTAAATGATATCTCGTCTGTTCATTCCAGGTCTGACATACTGGTGTTGTAAGGAAATGTGTGTCCCAGAACAAGGCAGAAACGAGTATTCTACATTATTACAGCGTTGTAACAGTTCACCCAAGTCCTAAGTTTACGAGGATTATTCATGATAAGAATCCTGATGCTCCACTCGAACAGTTGGATTCCATCACTTACGTTCTGTTAATTGTTGAGTAAATTCCATGGTTTCTATTTGATATCTCAGTAGAACTTCATCTACAATGTCTACACATTTGCAAGCTGAGAATTGGCACCAGAGAATACTCATTGTTGAGACTAAACATTTACTTAAGAGGACTGCTTATTTTTAAGAATAAAACAAGGTCAGTACTGCCACATACTCCGATAATGTATAACACACACAGCACTATAGCAATGATTTTACTTAAGCTCTAAAGTATGAATCGATCAAAAACAAAATTCTGATATTTCTGGGAGAACTGTTTGATACTTGCTTTGTATTAACTAGGGGTAATTACATACTATTTAAAAATTAAAATACTTTTTAAATGAAAAATAATTCCATATCTACATTTAAGTAAATGATAAAGCCTGTCAATTAACAGTCAAATTCAAGCAGAATAAGGAAACATTAAACAAATGCCAAGTTTCTTGACGTCATTAAATAGAAGGCTGTTAGGTGAACCACAATGCTAAAACATCCCATTTCACAGGAGTGAGTTGGTGGAGCCGTAGCTCTGACTTCTAGTCAGTGGTTGAAGAGTTGGGTGAGGAAAAGCGGCACCTTTTGTAGAAACGTTGCAAACGACTCTATCATTTACAGAAGTTTAAAATTCTCTTGAATCTAAGGAAATTCTAAGAATGAGGTCCTAGGCCCTTAGCAGATACTTGCAATGTGAACAAAGTGGATCCGGGAAGCATCCATGCCCAGGGAGGGAGAATTAACAGAGAGTCGTCCCTCACTGTTCATTATTCTGAAAAAGCAGAGGGTGAAGGTTGTTAGGATCCTACCCAGAGCCATTGTGGAACACTATCAATATAAACTGAATTGTGTCATTTTCAGATGTCCTTATGTGAACATTCAGAATGAACCATGGCCTCTTCCCAGTACTTGGGGACCAGACAATTTGAAGATAACAATGAGATTATGAGCTATAGTGTCTCTCCAGCCATTGCCAGAGAATCAGTTCCAGGAAAATAAGTGGATGTGCAAAAGTAGGCAGGCAAGTCTTCGTATAGAATATTGGAGGTAAACTGACATTGAAAACAGACAATAAACACACTCTGCCTCTGACTTTCACAGCCACTTGTGTAGGAAGATCACTTTTATTTTCATGACAATTAAATAGAACATTATATAACTGATCTAATACTTGGGGGGAGGAACCATCTGGTTGGGTTTTCTGAGATTCCAGTGACTTCAGGCTGGACCCAGGCAATCATTGCACCACTGCCTCTTTTCTTCTTGGAAACAACCCATTTATGTAACAAAAGGCTAAGCAAGGTCTAGAAAATTCTTCTCATATTGAGATTTGTCAACTAGTAAAGATTTGACAAGATAGTATTTTAACTTTCAGGTAATGATAAAAGAAAAAAACAACAACTCCAGTTTGATTCCATGGGGTCCGGCTCTAAAATGAGAATTATTTAAGTTATTTAAGACACCATGAAAAATGCCAGAATGTAGAAGAGAGTACTAGGAATAAGTAAAAATACATAATAATGAACATTCAGCTTAAAAATGAGCAATTCTGCAATTTTATTTAACTAGAAATTAATGTACAAAGTTCAAATAAAGTATTAGGGTGTAATATCACAAACAGTTATTCAGCAACAAAGTATATTTATACTAAATAAAATTGTTAAAAAACTAATATTATTAAGCATAAATTCATAGTACTTAAATAAACACATAGATTTATTGTAGAGGAAATATTTTTTTTTTGGTTTGGTTTTTCGAGACAGGGTTTCTCTGTGGCTTTGGGGCCTGCGCTGAAACTAGCTCTTGTAGACCAGGCTGGTCTCGAACTCACAGAGATCCGCCTGCCTCTGCCTCCCGAGTGCTGGGATTAAAGGCATGCGCCACCACTTAGAGGAAATCAGAATAAACATCTACTAAATTTCTAGCTGCCTTGTATATGATTTTAAACACTGAGTTGGATTTACTAGCCATTTCTAATGAAGTACTATTTATTCTGTAGGAGACTGCAGCAACTAGATGTGCGAATGTTTTGAATTGATCAATGAATATAACAATAAAATAATTATCATTCAAAACATTATCATAGGAAATTAAAATGACTGCATTATTTCATGCATGTTTAAATATTTAAAATTCTCTGAGGTTAAGCCGTGCATTAAAAGGGGCCCTCCTGCCTGCTCAGCAATCAGTCTTACTACTGAGCTATCTATTTATCCAGCAACATATGATTTTCTTAGGAGCACTAACCGGAGACAGGAAAAGTAGTGCTTCAGCTATGTTTTCTGAGTGATACATATGGTAGTCCCAATAACGTACCCAATTGCAGATGCTATTTCATCACAGCTTAGAGTATTTTAGCATCTACAAGGACTGTGGGAGAAGAGTGAAGATGTGTGAATCTGACGAGTTTCCTTCATTCTAGAACTAATGTGAATATATCCCCGCTCAGTTTCCCCAGCAACAATTATCACTGCAAAAATAGTGTTCAAATAGAGTCAAAGATCAAAACACACGAGTCCTAAGATGAGGAGGAGAGGAAGGATTAGAGTCCAGACCAGAAGCCATTTTCTTCCAGGGAGCAATGGAATCTGACTTTCCCAAGTCCCCAAGAATGTTCATCTGTGAAGGGAGGCTTTCCGCGGCTGCTCTAGTTATCACCAGCCTTTGATCATCACTGAAAAATCCATATCTTCAAATCTCAGGAAGACTTGGAGGCTATTTCTGTCAAGTTGGATGCTGCTGGATTCGGCTGGGAGACGTGAGATCTCTCCTTGTGATGTTATTGCTGTTTATGTTAGGCTAATCCCTCAGCCAACAAATGGAGCAGCTGTGTTCGTGACCTCCCAGGCTGTGAGCAGACCTGCTTCAACAAAGCACTTCCTTGCAAATTCTTGTCCTTGCAGCCTAATTCTAAAGTGGAAAATTACCCACTCTTATTTCTTATAGATTTACTTATATTTCTCTTGAAGAACTGGAAAACTGCCAGTAGATTCTGAACAACCTGCTGAGCAAATCTGGGAGAGCAGAGCCAAGGAGAAGAGAATGGATAGGAAAATTCTCTGAGCCATGCTTAATTTAGTGGCGAGTATCGTAGTACCGATTATCTTGACAAATGGATGTTGCTTCCAATTTCAAGTTGAGATAAAACTTTCTGAAGAAAGTTGTGCATGGAAAAAGCCTAAAAACAACTATTCCTAAAGCCTTTAAATATATATGAAAGTCTTTCGCAAATCTTTTGTAAACCACACCAAGCATCAACTATTTACTTTATGTCAGCTACATTTTATCTACTTTTATAGCAGATCAGTATATAGTATATACCACAGTTTTAGTTTTAGTACAATGTTATAATCTTGTTAACAGTAAGTCAATACAATTCCAAAAAGTTTCCTATGGGGTAACAAAATAACAAATCCCACCCCCCCCACACACACACATTTGCTAACACTGACCTGTTAATTCACTAGGAAGCTTGATTCAGTTCCTTCTCCAAATGAGTATACTAATAAGTAAGTGTTGGGAAAAGATTCTAAGAAACACCAGGGAAAAACCATATACCCCAGAAAGAAACATGCCTTCACTCTGTTTAAACGCTCACACTTCAAATGATTAATTCCACGTCAGAGAGTCTACAGAAGTGGGAATATTCTATACACATTTCTGTAATGACCCGAAGACAGCACTCAATCATTGGAGTGACCAGACAGAAACTCAAAGGCACCCAGACATAAAAGACTGTCATGATGAATGACAAGCTTTCGTGTCTATATCTGTTCATGTTGGAGGATCAGTCGAGCACTACAGCACCTCAAGTTCTCTCCTTCCATGGTGGCTCATTACAGCAGCCTTCCACACCAGGACATACTATACAGTGTGTGATAGAACACGGCACAAATGCAGAGTAAAGAAAAATGTACATTCAGCTTACCTTTTAATGTTCTTTCTCCTCTTTTCTATGCCAGTCCAGATGCTGGGGTATAGATCCTCCCTGCCAGTAGATGGAGATAGTAAAATTGAGTCTTGGTGACCTCAGATCCTAATCTTGGTGGTTCAGAATTTTCAATTTTTGGATGTTGGATATTAAAAAAATTGAATAATTGAAAAACACAAAGTTTGTTAAAAATGTCTGAGTCAGTCAAATGAGCTGTCATTTGTGGACATTAGTACTAATTTTTATGGGAGAGGTGGTCTTGGCTGGCATAGAAAAATATAAGAAAGAGCATTATTTGGTAGAACATATAACCTAGACACTTCAATTCTCTCAAAGTTTTCACATTCACTCAACTAATACCTATATGTACTCTGAATATGTTACTGGCCAGAGGCTTCATAGACGTTATTCCGTTAGAATTTTAATAACCATGTGAAGTTATTCTTCTCCACTCCATGCTGTCCCAGAAACTGATTTTTTTTTAAGACCCATACAGTGATTCTTGCGTGCCACAGTTCTCAGTGCTCCTAAGTACTTGAAGTGTCCTCCACATTAGGCAGGACTAGGGTATTCTTACTATTGATAAAGGAACCATGGAGTTGAAAACCCCATTGCTAACGTCAAAATCTGATTTTGTATTTTATTTTAATTTGTTTCAAATCAACATATCCTCTCACGATTATTCAGATAGAAATCATAAAGCCAAAATGTCATCATTTGAAGAGATTTGATAGATTAGCTTTAAAAGAGCAAGAGGAGCATGGTTTTGTTTTGTTTTTGTTTGAGGACTGCATTCTTGACACCAAGGTCAAAGGAAAAATCATAAAAGTTTGGACTTGTTGGCAAAAAATACGAATACTGTCACATACAATACCTAGTGAAGTGCCCTCCAATGATTATAAGGAAGCTAACTGAAGAAGATCTTTAACTGAGTTTAGCATCTAGGGAATGATGAAGTCACTGGCCCTCCCTTCCTCACTCAATATGTGCACCTTCTGAACCACTGTGAACAGGCATCACTCCCCTTCCATGTCCCAAACAGAGTGTAAGTGCCAATGCTACTTGCGGATTTCAATAACGCAAGTTGTGGAAAAACAGCATTACCCAACTAATCAAATCAAGTTATTACAAAGTTATTCAAAAATGTCGTGACTGAAATAGTATATCTTTGAGAGAGTTGCCTCATGACTCTTCCCGAATGAGGATACTATTTTTAACATTGCTTTATAGGTCTTATGATTTTTTAAGTTGCAAACATATTTTCTAGTAAGGAAGATGAACTTAAATGCGAATAATGTCAAAAAGACTTTTCCTAAGGAAACAGCATTATATTTCCTATCATGGGTGGCCACAGACATTCTAAGGTAAATAAGATGACTTTTCTGTATTTTAACTGTGTGTGTGTGAGAAAGAGTGTGTGGTGTGCACACATATGTGTATAAACACACTTGTCAATGCAATGCAAGCAAGAAGAGATCGGAAGAGAATGCCAGATGTGCCGCTCCATCACTCCCTGGCTCATCCCCTCGAGCCCTGTGCTACACTGAAGAGCACCATGCACCAGTTACCTATTGGTCTCCAGCCCCACCCCAACATTTCAGTCATGGGCATGTGCACACCTGCACCTGCTTTTCACAGGAGTCTTGGGCATTTGATCTTGGGTTCTTATGCTCTTTCATGCTAAGATATCTGCAGAGCCCAAACCAATACATTGAACATAAATAAAATAAAAGAGAGTGACGGCGTCATTTCACATCCACAGATATGAACCATAAAAAGGGTGCCGAAAATGAAGACATATGAGTACCTCAATGACAAAAGACAGCATCGGCCTTCAATACAATCGACTCTAGCGTAATGGCTGTCACCTCCCTTTCCACCATATTACGTCGCCCATCATGTCTACAAGCAGCACTGGCATTTACGCTCTACCTGGGACAACAAAGAGGACAGATGACCTTTCACCGTGGGTTGGGCAGATGTACTACAGTGAGGAAGAAGAAGAGAACCACTGATTTCATCATTCCTTGAATATTAAAGTCACGTTCCCGATGAATGCACTTCTCCTGTTTGCATCCTCTTCAAGTTTACCTTGCTGAGCAGAAATTTTCGTTGATTTCCCCAAATTTGGTAATATCTCTTAATATTACAGTATTTTGTCCAAATTAATTAAAACAGCAACAATGCAGCGACCCGTAACATGCTCTGTATGACTGTCTCTATTGAAACTGTGATCTGGAAACATTATTGCCAATAATGACTGAATTGCTAAGTTCTGGTGTCTTTTCCAGTGCATGGGTCAGGACACTTGACACTAACTCTATCCTTGAAAGTAGAGATTATTCTGGAACTTAATCCTCCTTAAAAGGTGTCAAATTTCAGAGATTGCTTTAAGGGTGTTAAATGATCAGGTGTTGGGGAAAGCAGGAAGGCTAAAACTGCCAAGATTAGTGGCTTCCTATCCTTCAAATGATCATTTAGTTAATTGATTATTTCATTTTTAAGAATGTATGTGACTTTTATAACAATCTAAAAGGGACCCTAGATTTTACCAATATTTTTTTTTCTCTATCACTGAGTCCCCCACAGTTTATCACAGTCCCTCCTACCATGTGGACAATAAATCTGTATGAATTTCTTAGATGTCGAAGACAATACCTCCTGCAAACACATCTACAGAGAAACTTTAGTAATTGTAAAGGATGACGTATGAGTTGATTCTTGGACTTTCATTGACATCTGAACCTTTCTTTTAGGGAAGAGTTTTATTTCAGCTTAAGTAGAACTGACACAGGGCCATGCCTTTCATATGAAATGACGCCAGCATCCCTTCCTGTGACTGCAGATTCTGTTTCTACAAAATGCAGTTGTATTGAACCAATGTTCACAAATAGACTCCTGGGGTCTTCAGGATCTCTAATAAAGACACCAAGATGCAACAATCATCATATTCTGAAATCACAAGGCACACATTTATTTTTTTTTAAAAAAATAGAGGTTTTATGCTCTCGGCCAGACTTGGGAAGTGTATAAATATTAATAACCTGCAATAAAGGACTTGAAGGATTGTGGCTCCACAATTCCAAGAAGAAAATGTGTCTTTGATAGGCTGATGTGCTTCCTTCCCTGCTCCTCATGCAACACGATGTAGTGAAGATTCACCATCATGGCAAAGTGTTTGCCTGCAGGATAGCCTAGACACAGGAGGCATTTGAGACAATGGTAGGAGTTCCTACAATCCTTATTGCCTTTGCAATTGCTCTCAACACAAAAGTGTCCTTCGAAATCCCTCCAGTATATCAAACTTCTGAACTAAGTCTACAGAAAAGACAGGTCACGTTTAAACATTTATCTCATGAGGTTGAGAATGTTTTGAGATGTGCAGTGTTCTAGAGGCTCAAACCGGAAGATTATACACCTAATTATGTCTTCTAAAATAGTTTTTACACAAAAGAATGCAGAGTTTTTAACTCTATCCTTGGAAGCTAACCTTTAACCTTTTGCTGACCAAATAAAAGTAAAGATTAATGTCTTTAAAAAGGACATTGTCAGGATAACAATGTATTCTTTATTTTAATATGGGAATACATAGGCAGCATATGAGTCATTTGGTTTTTGTAACTTCCAGATTGTACAGTCTCCTTACACATGATAGGTAAGTGTTCTACCTGTGACCAATACTACCTGTCTCAAGTCTTTGAAAAGAAAGAAGGAAGATATGGGTGGATCAAGTTTTTGTGTAAAATGATACCATTTCACATATTCTTAATCAACTATCTGGAAAGGTATTTAATAAGCACCCTGGAAAGAAAATATGTTTTCAGTATATAATTTAAAACAACCTAAGCTACAAATGATCTCCAATTGGTAAGTACTTGCAAATGAAAAAAATTAGCTTAAATCAATGGAGTCTCATGGGGTTTACCATCCATTTTTAAGGCCAAACCTTATGTCAAGCAGTACATGATCAACACATAGCTAATTCAATAGCAATTTTAGAGACAGGTCCTCTGAATATATATTCTGGTTTCCGGTTTTGTGTGGTTGAGGGATTTCTGTGTATGAGGGAATGTGTGTCTCATAGAGCTACTTGTGTTTCTTGTGTTTTTTTCTTTAGCTCTTTTCCTTCAGTTCGTTTATTTTGTTCTATTCAATTTTTAAATTTTGTATTATATTTTAGATGCTTACTTATACCTTAATGAAAGAAAGGGCATCCTGCACCATCTTAAGGAAGCAGGGGGAGGGTGGTAGGGTAGTGGGTGAGCGGGAGGGCCGGGAACAAGGGGAGTAAATGTAAATTTTGCTTTTAACAAGAAAAAAATAAATAAATAAATAAAAAGGACCACAAGGAAAAAAAAAAGGGCATGAGTTTAGGTGGGTTTGGAAATGGGGAGGAGCTGAGAAGGCAAATCATCATCAGAATACATTGTATGAAAAAAATTATTTTCAACTAAAACAAAAGCTAAGAAGCCTTTACAGGCATCAGTTTAAAATATTACCCATGGGACTGGAAGAATAACTTAGCAGTTCAGAACTCTTGCTCCTCTAGGAGGAGACTCAGCTCCCACATTACACAACACAACTGTCTATCCCTCCAGCTCCAGAAGATCCAACACTCCCTTGTGGCTTCCATCAGCATTGTGCATACGTATGGGACATAGATATACATGCAGGCAAAACACTCATAAAAATAAAATAGAAAAAAAATTAAAACCATCCAGGCTGAGGGTGCAAGTCATTGCTAGTGTACAGACATAGGGAAAGGAAGGCTCCCTGTTACATCCCAAGCAGCAAGTTTCCTCCAAATACTAAGTTTTCAGAAGAAAATATATTATAACTGTGTCATTAAAAATGTATGTTTACAAAATAAAGAACATTACGGTAGAAAGTTCAACTTCCAGGATTTTATTCCAACAGGAAGGATTTTATTGATTTTTGATGACTCTTCCCCAATCTGGAACACAGCATCTTTTTAGCATAAACAAAAAGGTAAATGACGAACATACCCTAACTGACTGTGTGCACAATTGTTTGCTATCAATAAACCACCAAATGCAAATTCAGAAATGGCAGTGACTGACTAACCGTTGAGTGGATTTATTTCTGCGTTGTATGGCCCGTCTTTGTGTTCCTTTTCCTATTGTGGGTGTTCTTTGGTGTGGCTTCCTCCTGAATACAGCACTAGTTCTTCTCCAAGCAATCCTTGGTCACTCTTCCCTAATCCCAAATCCCTAGTGACCTCAAGTACTTTCTTAGCCTTAGATAAACACTGTCCTTAAACACAGATCCTTTGAATCTGCATGAGGAGCTCAGGGCTCTCCCGTAAACCACAAAGTCACACTCACAGAT
Source organism: Dicrostonyx torquatus (assembly GCA_028555095.1). Lineage (NCBI taxonomy): Eukaryota > Metazoa > Chordata > Mammalia > Rodentia > Cricetidae > Dicrostonyx > Dicrostonyx torquatus. Next base: position 6,126,609 of record JAQHUG010000085.1, read on the forward strand.
GCATTGCCCCCTTTAACTCCTCTACACCCACTCCGGATGCCTCAGAAGCACACACAGTGTTTGAGCCCTACTCCTTCCCCACTTCCTAAATCCCCACTCTGAGACTCGCCATTTCACCAAGCAGGACACCGTAAACATCTTATCGTTTGTTGATGACAGCGTTCGACTGACCAGGATTGAGATCAGGTTTAAGCGAAAGCTCACTAAGCATGGAGCTCAATGATCTAAAACCATGGCAGCTGTTTCTGCAGTTGTCTTCAACAGAAATTATCCTTCTTGCTCATACAGTGATTTTCCTCCTTCTCCTTAGTAAAAGGTAAGGGTTCCAACCTCCTGGCAAAGAGTTCTGTTGCCTCAAACTAACGCTATTTTTATACCAGCTGGACACATCTACTAGTTTAAAACCATGTGGAAATAAAGAGCTAATCTCATACATTCCAAAATAATCCATTTAAGAAGGTAAAGGATTTCAGCAAGTAGGCCTATTTATGTCTGTTCTTATGAAACTAAATGAGTAAAAAGAGCAACAAGATGGCTTAGATGTTAAGGGATCTTGCCACCAAGGCTAATGAACTGAGGGTGATCCCGGGAACCATGTGGAAGAAGGAGAAAATTGCCTTCTTGTAATTTTCTTCTGACCTTCAAATGTGTGCCATGGCATTAGAAGACATGTACACACCACACACACACACACACACACACACACACACACACACACACACACACACACAAGCATGCAGAATGAAAGGCAGGCAGATGGATAGACAAAAAGATCCCTTTAGACTAAACGAAATGACTAAATAATTTAATCATGGGGCTTGTTCTTCAAACTTTGTTAATTTTTTTTTATTCACTTATAACGGAAGATTTAACTTTCATGTAACTGAATTGTGATTTTTATCTCTAATTTAAGAAAATAGACCTTTTGTAATAATAAAAAGACATTTATATCTCACCTCTTAATATTTTGACTATTTCTGTAGATTAAGAATTGGGTGCAATGCTGGACAGCCATCATTCTAAGAAGCACACTTCCCATTCTGGCCTCTGTCAGATTTTAATGAAGAAACACATTGCTAAGATCTAATAGGTATTACTGATAGCTTAGCTAACATCGGTCCTTTATTCTTCTTTATTCTCCTAGTTGAATCCAGAATCTCAAACATTTTCAGCAAGTATTCTACTGCTGCTCGATTCAAACGCTTACTGATCTAGTTCCCCAAGAAACTCATAGTAGTTATGTTTATTCCATAAAATTAATTGGGCTATTTTGTGTATCTATAGTATCAAATTAACTCATCAATAAACATGGTTTTCCTGTCTCCATTTACTCTGATTTCCTGTGTTCTTTCCTTTTTTAACACTAGCTGAATAACTAGGACTATGGATGCAGCAAATAAAGGGGCCCAACAGAAAGCTGCCCGAATAACCAATGAGCAATGGCTGCTTACTGGATCCCTGCCAACTTGGAAATTACCCATGCCACACTGGGGCACTATGCATAAACAGATCACAGATCCAAGATAAGAAATATAAACCATGGGACAGTATGATTTAACTGTATCCCTCGGGAATGTTAGCCTGTCAAAATATTTTGAATATTAGCCGCCTCTCCCCAATTTAAAGGTACCCATCCTAGGGTAAGCCACAGCTAACACCTTACCAGGTTTTTGAGCTGCTATTTAATTCTAAATATTCCCATTCCTTACTTTAACAAGTGACCGCGATAGTTAGAAGAGTGGGGTTTTGTTCATTGCATTTATCACAGAATTCTTTGCCATATCAAATTTTGTGGTCCTGAACGTGGAGGCGTCTCTGACACGGTTGAACAGAATGGGCTTTGTCATCCTCCCTCCAGAGACACATTCTTTGAAGGCAGGGGATGCGGTCTGTTTTGTTTACTGAATCTCCAGCAACTAGAAGACTCTAAGGGTGCATGAAACGTATGTTTAATCGATAGATATGTGCTCTGTATAATGACATGGTTTACATGTATGTCATCAGACTTTGCCCAAACAGCAGTATGAATTCTTAATCCTTTTACCTATTAAAGAATATCGTAGAAACTCAAGACTGCCAATGAATAAGAACTAACTTCACGAAAACAGCTATCTTTCTGAACCACCACTCCCCCTTACCTTTACTTCTTTCTACATATTTAATGACCTTAAATAAATATGACTCTTTCATGTTATTTAGCTGGAATTTGGGTTTCTCTTTTCTCTTCTCCAATCTTTGGTCATATATTTTGTTCAGGGAAATTTCTCTAGAAATTAGCATGTGCATGCTTTAGACCAGACAGTATTTCCCGGTGTTATGAAGCTGCCAGGGCATGCTTTGAAGGAAAAGGTGAGAAGCCACCACAGTATCTGGTATTTCTAAGACTATTTCCTTGAGGCGTACAGCATCTGTGAACTGTGCTCTTGTCTCGAGACTCAAACTAGGACTTTCCCCTGCCCTGCTCCAGAGGCTTATGTGGACCTCCCCTCTAAACAAATTGATACTACGAACTCACTTCAACAAGATTGTTAATTCAAGTATTTAACAAATCAAATAGAGATTTTGTGCCTCAAAAAAAAAAAATAAGTTCAGCCTCATGCAGTTGAAACAAAAAGACTTTTAAGATGAAGAAACGTTTTTTTAATTAATACAAAGTTGCTTCCTAAAACTAACTGCGGGACCCTCTCCAGCCCCCACTGTTGACATGGATTTTCACAGTTTAGCCGATTTTCGTTCTATATACTTACCATGCTTCAGATTTTATATGATCAAAAAAGAAATGTAAGGTATGATGAAATAGTTTGAAAGTTTGAAGAAATAATACAAAGGTTAAGTTAACAATTAAATAATAATAACAATAATAAACATAGTGAATGCTAAGAGGTACATAGGCTGAGGTGCACGTGGTGAGAAATCTAAAGGGAAACAGGACCTCTGCACAGCAGGACATTTTCAGAGTCTGTGTCCGGCAAAGAAGAAGAGTGAGAGGACACGGTAGATGCTTCAGAGTCCACTCTGACGGACTGCCATTGCAGGCAGGGCTGCATCTTTAGCTGCTTTGAAGCAGGGATTGAACCAGTTTACAAGGCTAACTGCATGACAAACGCCTGGAAAACATGAGCAACAAGACTTCTCCAGGCAAATACCGCAGATCAAGAACATAAAGGCTTAATGACGAGAAGTCAGTGGGTCTACCCAAAGCGTCCCTGGGCTGTTCTGACTGAAGAGGGGAAAGCTGCAGTTAGGGCCTCAGGTTAGAATGAGTGAGGAAGGGGTGGGCAAGGGGACCCTCTGCAGAGGCCCCTTCTGCTACTGCCCTTGGATGTGCAGAAGCCATCAGCAAGTTTTGCTAGCTATGTGTGTATTCATATTAATTTCCACATGTGGGTGAAACATGAAGTATGCTTAAAACACTTTTTGTAAATGAAAACTGGTGAAGACATGTTAAGACAAAAATAATTTTGTGTTTAAATTATTTTATTCTGTATCATTTTTCTGTCTGATTCGATTTTTTTGTTATGTGTTATGTGGCCAAAAAGTGTAATATATGGTGAAATGGCTGAAAAATTCAAAGAAACTATACAAAGGTGAAGTTATATTGAAAAAAACATTAAAAGTCCATAGGCCAGCTGTGAACTCCTGCTTCAGCTTCCTGAGGGATGGGGCCGCAGACATGCATAACCACACCCAGCAATAATATTACTTATTAAGGGCAAAGTACACCTGACAATAAACTGCTTATAAAATTCAGACTAGACTTTAAATTGATTGTTTTAAAAGAAGTATTTCAGGTGAAACTGGATTCCTAAGTGACACACGGGTGACAGATTCCACGCAAGCATTTTTATAACAAATAAATTTTAGAATATCCCTCATATTTGTACATAGGAGGACAAGTCTAAATGCTCTTTTTCATGGTTTAAGACATCTATACATTTTTAGGCTCCCAAGAATTGAATGGAAAGCTTTAGAGAAATTATAAGTAGATTTGAACACAGTAAATATGCTGTTTACAAAAAGGATCCTCTATATACAGTGTCGGGCACATGGACGTGAGCTCTCATTTACCACGGTGGACAGAGACTAATACAACTGTCTACTCCGAACAAATCATGGCAGTCAGTTGCTCCACAATCTTAAATGTTTTCATTTTATATGTCACAATACAGTGATAAAATTAAATTGATGTGTATGTGAACATATACATTATGCACAGTTGCTTGCACATATGCACACACACACACACACACACACACACACACACACACACACACACACACTAATAAACCTGAATGACGTATCCCGCAATGGAGGAAGCAAAAACAAGACTAGATCTTCAAATCCCAAAATCTGATGAAGGATTTGTTGCTTCGAACACATCCATCAGCAAAGGCCGCCAAGGCCCTTCGACTGGGATACCTTGTTGACTCAAGACTTCAAAGGACCAGTGAGTCTGATGTGTTACACAAAGCCGGGGATACAGAGCACACAGTGATCTCATTCCCTCTGAATGCCCAAGGCACATCTTTCAGACTGGCATTGTGCAAGTGAGGCTCATAGACCCGACTGCTCTGTAATTGCCGGATACGTTTAGGCTCTCCCCCTTCTTAGCTAGACCGGAAATAACCGAAGGCTCCAAAGCATGCCTCAGGATACATTGTTTCCAGGGTTCCTGGTCCTGCTACTGGGTACAACATTTCAACTTGATCGTGCACAGAATAAACACTTGACTATCGTCATGGCTTTAGAATTGCTTTGGGGACAATAAGAGCATTTCCCTTCCAGGCATCTATTGGGGCTAATTGCAGTGCAAGAATGCACACATATGTGATACATGCATATAAGTGATGCATAAAGAGATACAAAAGTGAAAAGCATGCTACAATTATTGCAAACCCTACACTTCAGGGAAGTGCTGTTCGTTCGTCATCAGTATTTGTGGCTCATCAGCTACTGATTTCAGTTTAACTTTGACAATAGCACCAATCCCCTACCAAGCAATTCCTAAATTGACCATGATAGCCAACATCCTTCTAGGATGTTCCGTTCAACACTGAGATTCTGGAACATGGTTTTTTTCTTTTTTTTTGAAAAGTTAAGCATTTATTGAGCAGAAGGAGAGAGAGAGGGAAAGAGAGAGAGAGAGAGAGAGAGAGAGAGAGAGAGAGAGAGAGAGAGAGAGAGAGAGAGAGAGAGAGAGAGAGAGAGAGAGAGAACTGGAACATGGTTTCTTAAAGTGATCTATGACACCACCAGGCTCTGAGTGAGATTGTTGTACAACACATAAGAACATATATTGCTAACAATATGTGATCTACTTTATAGATATTAAATGTATATATATTATTTGTGTGTTACATAGTACACAAGATGTGTTTGTTATATATGTACATATTTTTCCTATATACATTTCCCATATCTTTCTGTAGGAGTCTCTGGCAGAGCTTCAGAAAAAGCTGTTTAGAACCATTACTGCTCTTTTAGAGGATCCGAGGTCAGTTCTTAACACCCACACCAAGCAGCTTATAACTGCCTGAGCTCTAGAGCCTGAGAATCCAATACCTCTGGTCTCTTAGGGCACTTGCACTCACGTTCATATTATCTCCACAGAGACACATAAATAGGCATATTATTCAAAGTCAAATAAATATTGGGAAAGCTCATAACGGTTCCTCACTGCAAGGACAGCTATAGAGTGCACAGGAACAGAAGCCGATCTGATTTGGGTGGAGGATGCGAAGGTGTGAGGGTGGTCCATGAGGGTGGAACCATGGCTGAGGTGTCCACCATTTTAGCTTCAAGCCTAGTATTGGACTTACTGTACTCACCGTAGCCTGTTCTTGAAGTTGATAATTTATGAATATTGTCACTTAAAAACGAAATAAATACAGAAGAGGGGAGAAAGCAGATCTGGACAAAAATCACTGCACAGATCCTCACCACACTTCCTGAAACAGACACAAGTTATCGCTGGACCCAGCACCAAGGATTTTCCCCACCCACGAGCAGCTACTGTGCAGCCAACTTTCTGTTTATCATGGCAGAGACACTTAGCGTTCCATCAGCAGTTTCCAGATTAATGACCGAGGAAGATGTGGCACGGCCAAATGGGAAGCCTGAAGCACCTTTCATGCTGAAGGGTAAGTCAACAGCCTGGCATCGACGTGAGCACTCGCTCCGACGTGTGAGAAGGAACAACGCCGAGTTCACACAGCGTGACCGGTGACAGCCAAGTGCGGCTGTGTACTGCGCAGTTAATAAATTGATTTAACTGTAAAAGTATGGAAGGAAAATTAGTACACACCGTTTATCTTAGCATTAACGCAGTCCGATGCCATAGGTCAGAAGCTTAGTAGCAACATTTATTTGAATGTTTTAATGACATAGTGAATAGCTTTGAGGACTTAAACACGACAGGCCTAATTGTCAGTGATTTCTCAGATGCTAGAGAATGGTGAAGATGCTCGTATGATTGAAGCCCATTTCTAGGCAAGGCATTCTGAGGTTCTGGAAAGGATTTCCACAAAACGTAAACTCGGTGCAGATACAGCAGAAAGATAGGCAAATAGCTGAACCATAACTTACCTCGAGAAAGCAAACCCCAGGTCGTCAGGCCCATAACCTGAGAGCAAAGACCCAGGATTACCAGATCCTGACAGCTTAGCGTGGTCTACAGAGACCCATCCCAAGACAAAATTAAAACTATGAACAAAAAACTAATCTCCCTGGGAGAAGGAAAGGCTCTGCTTCAGGTTTGTCCCTACAGTTCCTTGTTAGACACTGGGTTGATTTATTCTAAGCTTTTACCAAACTCTTACACATATGAAAATTAAAAGATAGCCATTACCAGAAACAGAAGGCTATACACACACACACACACACACACACACACAGAGAGAGAGAGAGAGAGAGAGAGAGAGAGAGAGAGAGAAAGTTGGCAGACACTGACCCTAGTGTAGAAATTAGAGTGTTAGGAACACAGTGTAATTAAGAATTCTTCTGAGAACTGTGAGGGGCTGGATTTGCAGATGCCTATAATAACCCGGTTTTGGTCAAAGTAAGAGAGCATTGGAGGCCATGAAGAGTGAGTTTGACCAACTTTGGCTGGGGCAGTAGCTCAGCTTGTGCCCTCACTTGGCTTATGCAGTACCACTGGGTTTTCCTCTCCAGCACCGCAGCAAGGAAAGACATTCCGACGTAACTTCACATGACGCTAGCCATGGAGAATTGGGCCGAACCCTAGTCTGTGAACATTATCGTTTAGGGAGAAGAGAGTTGCTGTAGGAAATGATACAGCCTTTAAGTTACCCGCCCACTGGGGCGTGCCCTCTTATACTATTTATGCCAATGTCAAGCACTCATCTGGCCTCTTTTCCAGCTGCGGGATTCAGTTTCTGTTCTCCATTCCAGCAAAGGATTGTGATTTGTGAGTCTACCCCTACATAAATATCCCTCTATTATTCTCAATTCTGAGCTAGTATGGGATTTCTTTTAAGCGTCCTTCTTCAGAGAGTGACCATCATTCAGGTGTCAGTTGATACAGTACAAGATAACCCACACTACATGCAGTGAAATCTTGGCCTCTTCACAAGTCTCTTTGCAAAAAAAAAAATTATGAATACAGGGAAAGACACTTATGAAAGTACAAGCAAAGGGCAAGTTGATACTGACGGAGCAGAGACAAAATAAACAGCAAATGTGATTCAACCCAGATTCAAAGAAACAATCTTTAAGCTATTTTATATGATCAATAAATGCTAAGGAATTAATTACCCTAAGTCAAGAGAGGTTTTAACAAAGAGCCCACGGAGAGATGAGCCAACGTAAGAACAAAATGATCCAGAGGCAGGAAGCTCAAAGGGGAAGCTCGCTATCAATAAAAACTGAGCAGTATTGTACCTGCATGGGACCATCTGCCCAACAACTCAACGGGCTTCCCAAAAGAAGACCTACCTTTCATCACTGTCCATGTTGTTAGGAAAGCATGAGACTATTAGGCGAGGGTCCTCCACCTTTCTCCTCACAGAACCAATCACACACAAATAAGAGGGTTTTTACCCGACTCAAGAATATCCTCATGAACAGGTGAAATGAACAAATTTCATGACCAGCAACACTGCTTGTAGGAACTGAAAGACATTCCAACATAACTTCACATGATGCTCTAAGCCTGTCTCATCTGGTCTGTCTCACGCTCACAATACACTTTTGAGCAGATGTCCTTGAGCCCTTCATTATCCAGATGAGAAAACCATTATCCAGAGAGAATTAAGAGGAAGCCTGGAGGCAAGAGAGGTGCACTGCCAAACAAGAAAGGTCATGGAACAAGAAAGACTTTAAAGACTTCAGCCCTGGGCTGGAGAGTTGAGATAGTTGTAAAGCATGAGAACCTGAGGTTGCCTCTCCAGGACCCCTGGAAAAAGTCAGGCTTGAATCCATTCTCTTGTTATGCTAGCACTGGGGAGCTGGACGCAAGAAGATTCCTGGAGCTCATGGGCAGCCCCGATTTATCCTGACTCAAAATAAAGGTAGGAGAAGAGAACACTTGATGTTGACCCATGGCCTCTACATAGATACACAAAAGTGCACACAGACACTTACGTGAACATGAACACACACACATATTAAGTCACTTTCATGATTGCTCATGGCATTTGTCTCCATGACTCCCACTGAGTACACCTCCTGTACGCTGCCAAAAAAGAGGATCATAGGAGCAGTCGTTTCTCTGTCATGTAGAACTTGATAAGGACTTTGCAGATAGATACTAGAACTCTGTAACCATCAGTTGCTTTTTATAGAATATGGTAGGATGACTGTGGGGTTTTTTTTTTTGTTTTTTTTGGTTTGTCGAGACAGGGTTTCCCTGTGGCTTTTGGAGCCTGCGCTGGAACTAGCTCTTGTAGACCAGGCTGGTCTCGAACTCACAAAGATCCGCCTGCCTCTGCCTCCGGAGTGCTGGGATTAAAGGCATGCGCCACCACCACCCGGCTAGCATGACTGTGTTTATCAAAGCTGTGGAACTTTCAAACTGTTAATAGCACGTTTTTAAAAAATTTTGATACAAAAACAAAACAAAAAACCCGATTTCCTCACAGCTCCAAAGCACAATAAGAAACTGTCCTCTTTCGAAATAGTGTGAGCTCTGATGCACATCTTAACAAAGCAATGAGTGTGTTGCTTTAACAATCAAAAGCAATCCAGAAGGTCCGAAGAAGCAGCCCATCTATTTGATCATCTCAATTAACCTCAGTGAAGATATAGAATTTTAAGCATCTAGCTTCATTTTCAACATTGCTGGTTCTTTAATATAAAATGTATCCATGAAAAATTGCAAATGGCCCACTCAAGTAATCATGACTACACATTTCTAAGTCAGTTATTACACCGTGACCAGATAAGGAACATTTTCCATTGGATAAGTTATTGTCATAAAAAGTTGTTTCTTTATTCTTAGCTCTTCCTTGTGTCTGGCAGACGTAGACTGTGTGCAATATGAATTGGGCACACGTTACATGCACAGCATCAGTTGAGTTGGCACAGCCGTAACAACAGAAGCCACCACGTTCTGGAAAAGTACAACCACAATGCGAGACAAAACAGAGCAAATTACTTCATGTTTCAATTTTGTGAAATAAAAATGACTTATATAGACTTCCGAGTTCTAGGACATTTGGGAGAGAGAAGCTGGGTTAAAATGGAATATACTTCTGAAATCATGCTTTTGGGGATTCCCAACCAGACACCAGCATGCCCCCGAATTGTATTACAGTGTTTCTTTGGGGTCTTTTTGTTTGTTTTTGTTCCTATAGACCAGAACACAGAGACAATCTTCCCCATTTACCACATTAAGACAGCCTCTAGCCAGGTGGTGGCGGTGCAAGCCTTTAATCCCAGCACCCGGGAGGCAGAGGCGGGCGGATCTCTGTGAGTTTGAGACCAGCGTGGTCTACAAGAGCTAGTTCCAGGACTGACTCCAAAGTTGCAGAGAAACTCTGTCTCGAAAAAACCAAACTAACCAGCTAACTAACTAAATAAATAAATAAAAAGTCAGCCTCTAGTAATGTACTCTAGTAGCCCACTCTGTTTGCTTCACAGTTATATGACTAATGCAATTTGAACGGCTAGCCGTTCTCAGTCTGCCCATTTACAAGGTTAAGTTCCCTGCTTTAGGGCTTCCTTCCTTGTCCTACTTCACAAGTATTTGCAAAATAAGTAAGTAGGTATGTGGGGGACTAATGATATCATCCATCCTAAGCACTTTTAAAAATGTATCTATCCATCTCTGACACACGGTTTCAAGTAGTGGTATATTTTCTACTCCTACGTGATATTGAAAAGAAAGAGCTTAAGAAGTCATTAGATCCTTCTTGCGACTTACAGATGAACACCTAACTGTTCAATGAAATAATTGTGTCAATGTCCTTAGGATTTGCTGAAGGGTTCCAAGAAGAGAAAGTATCCCAGGTTGATTGTCAGAATCTTGGGCTACTTATCCCAGCCTGCTGCATTACTACTTTCTCTTTGATAGGTTTATTTCTGTCATGGCCCCAGTATTAAGTTATAAACTTCAGACAAGTTATATACACACATACATACATATATATATGACATTTATATATTATATATGAACAACTGTTAAGCACAGTTGTAAGATATATACACACACAAATACAACTATTAGGTACAGTTGTGTTTTATATATATTTATTATATAATATTCATATATTATATTTATTATATCACAATATTTTAATTATTTATTATTAATTAAATATTATACTATTTATATGTAAATATATATAAAATACAACTGTACCTAACATTATCTTCTAAGCTGTAATGTCAACAGACTGAAAGTACAGCTCACTATATCAATGTAGCTAAAAGGGGTATTTCAGGGATTTTGAACTATTTCATGCTGGCTGTCACGTTTGCTTTGTATTTGAGGTCGATCCTGAGTGCATTTCCACCCTTGGGGAATGAGCTGACAAATGGCAAAAGGTTCCTATGCTAATCTTGAAAAGGAAGCTAAATTCTGTCTGTCTCTATTGGCCATTCAAAGCCTTCCATGGACGCTGGTTTTAGTAGAAGTATTACGATCAGATAACTGCAGGTGGATCATGAATACTTCTTCCATTCTGTAAGGTTGTATCCTCCTAGAAGGAAAGATGAACTTGATTAGGTGGAAAACAAGGGCAACAAACATAGGTGAGGGGGGTGGTGCCTTCTCTGTGCTCGCTAAAGGCATTCCCAATCTTTGCGCAGGAATTCTTTCTGTTGTTGCTAAAATGATGGAAATTTCTGAGGTCAAGTCTGGGGTGGTTTCCTAGGCAAAAAGATAAGAAGGAGAGCTGGTGTGGAAGGCATTTCATGGTTCCCAAGGTCGGTCTACACAAGTTCAGTGGGGAGGTAATAAATCCTTTGCCTTCTTCATGGAATGCATGCTTTTTACCTTTATACCCAGAGTGCAGCCTGGCAGAGGTTCCGTATCACTGACCAGGAGAAAAATCAGCATTTCATACATCAGTTTCCCTTTCTAACAGGTGAAACTTGAAGCAGTTAAGTATCTGGGTCCAAATAAATAAAATAGCCATTAGATCACCCTACTTCATAATCCTTACACAAGACACACGTAACTGAGCTGGGACTGAAGGTGTGCAGCCGTGGCCTCCACACTTGGAAGGCAATGGCAGGAGAAATTTCAAGATTTTAGCATTTTATTTGCTGATAGTAAGTACCTTCTCAGCATCTTTATTTTTATGTTCAAAGGAAGAACAGAAAGCTTAATGTTTAATTTAGGACACATAACAAAATTTAATTTGTTAATATCTAATACACCCACACTATATAAATGTTAAGAAACTAGCTCAATAAAAGTGTCATATTGAATTATCGATTAATAAATACGTGGCTCTCGCCTATGACAGATCATGTGGGATAGTAAATTTTCTTTGGCAACTTGGCTAGATTTAGAATCACTATGAAAACAGGCCTCCGGCGTGCCAACAACAACCTTTCCAGAAAGTCTGAAATGAAGGGAGAAGATCCAAACTGAGTGTGAGCAGCTCTGTAACTGGACTATAATTTTGGAACTATGTTAAGGGAACATGGCAGCATGAACCAGTGTTCACCTCTCTCTGCTGCCTAATTACGGATGCAACGTGAGCAGTTCCTCACCCTCCTGCTGCTGCACCAGCTCTACCATGGTAGACCGTAGATTTCAACTGTATAAATCTTTCTTCCCTTCATGCGTTTCTGTAGGGTATTTTATCAAATAAATGTAGACATATAACTTATTTTCAACCCTCATTATAAGTGAATTACAACTTGGGACCTGGTCTGGTAAGACCTCTGTTGCTTGTCCCATAAAGAGAACAAATGAAGAAACTCAGTTATTACCCCGGTATATTCCTCATATAGACCCTTTGACTTTTTCCTCTCATTTTTTATTTAATAAGTCAATTTACATGGCCAGGTGCAGCCATGCACACCTGCAATCCCAGTACTTGGAAGGCTGCGGCAGGAGGATCCAGTAGCCAGACTATGTCTCTAGAAATGCCAATATATACATATAATTATATAACAAATGCAACAGCTGTGAGTCGCTCCAGAACTTGTTGGGTCTCTATGTTTTATGCCGGTTTTGGCAGTCGTCTTTCACCTTCTGAGTTCTTAGTTCACATCAAAATTCAGCCTTGGCATCCTCAGAGAAATGCAGATGCCAACTCTGTACAGAAGCAACTGCAAGTACACTGACGGCAGGGTTTCGTGAATGCTCTCTAGCTCTCATCTACTGTTTTCCATTTAAATCTACTTAGAGTCCACAAAATCCATCGGATTCATATGCTTTATACGTAGTAAGCTCTGCTGAATTCAGTCAATATGTAAGATTTGCAAACTCTGAAGAATTCTTATCCTTGCTGTTGTTTTTCATTTCTCCTAAGAGTACTAGATTGTAAAATCAAGCACACACAAACACAGTACGCTACAATGTATAGATTGCAAAGCAAGCACACACAAACAGTATGTTACATTGTATAGAGATTATCAGTTATTGCTGTGAGTGCAATCTATGTGGTGATGTGGATAGAATATTTAGTGTGTGGTGTGTACCACTGACAGAAAGAAGCTCCACTCATTTGACAGACAAGTGCGGCAGATAACTTTGTTCTGTCCCCAAGGTCAAATAAGCTAAACCACGTGTCTATCATAAATCAGTTCAAAGCTGCCTACTCTTTAAAAACATGAGAGAAAATTGACCGATAGAAGCTAGGGTCTAGATGAAATTTTTTTAGGCGTTCACAAGAGCAAAAGAGGCAAATCTGGTCCGAACCGCAAGTAGAAGCATGGTATAGTTAATCCAATAATAACACGAAGATCGTTTAGAGACTCCTATTGTCAAGAAGATGCAAACAAGCAGACTACTTCACAAAGAGTAAGACTCAGACATCTACTAGGGAATTTTTAACTATATATCTTTAAAAGATTTTACTGTCTAGCAGGTTATAGAAAACATTTAAATTAATCTGTTTCAAACACAATTTTGTCATCAATTCCACTCTCCAAACTCTCCTATCAGAATCTCAATCTTATGCCTTGTCTTCAAAGGGATCATATCTTTTGCTAAATGCTAAATACCTCTCTCCAGGTCCAGCGGTGAAGCACAATTATACACTAGCACACGGTTATGACAAATACAGTTAGTCCAAATCTCCTCAGGGAGTGGGGTCCTGAGTCCAGCTGTGGGATCCAGACCTGGCCAATGGCAGGGAAGTGGATTTACAAAGACACAAAGCCGTGCTGGTAGAATAGCTCCACTCTTCCTGTCTGGACTCAGCTTTGAGGACTGCTAAGGCTGGGGCAAGCCTGAGGCTGAAAGACAGAGAAAGACAGGATGGCAGGTGGGTCCTGAGCCTAATGATGTCATCACTGAGTCCTCAGATTGACCCTTTAACTATCTTAAATCTAGACTGCTTCGTCTATGAGACATCGCGCCTTATATTTCAGTCTAATTTGCGGTCTTTTATCATCTGGAGCTACAATATCATAAATTATAGCCTTCTGTTAGAGTTTCTGTAGGTATGTGCGCACACACAAATGCATCCTAAAACGGAGCCATATTACCCATATTACGTACTGGTAGAGAACACACTTATATATTCACACATTTGATCACACATCCGGCAGGACGGGAAAAGGTGACTATACTCACAGCTGACAATCATGCCGTAGAGTAGATGGTCAAAGCTGCTACAGATTAATAAATTACTCATATTATTTATAAGCTGGAAACCCATTCACGTAAATGTTAGATTCCTTCTCATTCTGCTTTATCTTACATGTGACGCATAAAACAGGGGTCTGTCTACCATGTCCTTCTGACATGTTCCATCTGCAACAATATTTATGTTCACAGACTAACGTGTCATGAGTTTGATAAAATATTAATGCTTCGATAGCTTCCCTGAAATCAGACGGCTTTCATTTTTCACACTAATAAGTAAACTGGTAATACCAAAGATTACTAATGTTTTTCCAACAACAAGCCTCTATCAGATAAGACAAATTCACGTATCCATGCCAGTATCAACAAAAAAATAAGAAACAAAGCCAATAAAGGAAAAATAGACGATTTGTTGTTTTCTATGATACTTTAAACTAGTTTAGAGTAAGAAAAAATATTTATGTATCACTCACTTTCAGAAAACATTTTCTTGGTAAATATCAACAGAATGTTTAAATATGTCTAAAGGGTTATATAAACAACTTCCCAAGATGGTAGTCATTCAGTTTCATGTCAGCCGTGACAGGGGTCTGTGGTCCCTCAGGTCTATACAGTAGAGTTTGCTTGTTGCCAGGGATTAAGTAATTCAGTTCTAGTGCTCAAATTGGACATTCTTATCTTCATTCTGCATTTATTTGAAATATCACATGCATCTTGCTAAAGAATAAAATGTAGGCCAATGAAACACAATATCTCAAAGTATGAGCTTTATCTTGTTCTAATTTATCAGTTGTCACTACACAAACATTGTTATATAACTCAACCTTGTGCATTTACTTATCCATCTAAACATTCGCAATTTGATGTAGATTCATCAAAGCCTTAAGGAAACAACCCCTATGTGGAATGGGGATTTGAGAACAATCAGGAACTTTCTCATGCAAGGCAAGGGCTCCTCCACTGGCTGCTCTTCAGCCTCCTGCCACGCCGTTCTTCCATGCATCCTGCAGAAAACTTTATTCAGAATTCCCTCACTTTAAAAACTAACCTTTTTACCGATGCCTTGCACTGGTAAGTTGCTCACGATCTTCCTATCGGATTTTCATTTTCCAGATTTGCTTTATATTGTAATGAATGTTTTTGCTCAGTTTTATTCTCATACCTTTGGATTTATATGCCTATCATTTTATATTTATGATCGGTCATTTTTTTAAAATTTCTTACCAAGTTGTGCGTGAGCCTCTGTTTGGTGCATAATATGTTAAACATTTAAAGGAAAAGCAGGCACATGTAACTTTTACATAACTAGAGAAGCTATTGCTTAACCAAGAACTCATGCCCAGGGAACAGGAAAAAGAAAGAAAGGGGGGAGAGAGAGAGAGAGAGAGAGAGAGAGAGAGAGAGAGAGAGAGAGAGAGAGAGAGAGAGAGAGAGAGGAGAGAGAGGGAGAGAAACCAACTTTGAGAAGCCTGTTGCCTACTGCCATACTTGAGTTGCTCCTGTGGAGGGGTTTATTGCTGAGCTTCATCTCATGTTAATGATTCCCCTGTGAGCTTCCCTCAGAACTCTAAAAGAATAAACATTCTGTGTGTCTCCAACCAAGGGATAAGGAATTCAGAAAAGGACTCAGACTCCATCCTGGGACATTCCAAACCTCTTATCATCTTCCACTCAAAGCTGTTATCCTCAGAAATCGAATTTTCATGCCCAGACAGAGGCCTAGCCACCCCTTAGCTGTGATTTCTACACACAGTCCATTGTTATTTTTCTCTCATCCTTGTATCTAGCCGGTTAGCCACTGTGACTGCATCATCTCCCACACAGGTGTGGCAACATCCCTGAACCTCATAACTGTTATTAATCCCACCTTCGGTCGCAGCACATTTAGCCCTTTCTAGCATAAACGCCTCCCTAAGGGGGCAGGCGTCTCCAGCAGTATTCCAGAGTTATGCAGAAAGAAGGGGAATTGTTATCATGATATATGGAAGGAAAAACTACTTAGCCTGCCTGTTACAACTGGGTTTCATATTTGTTTCTTAAGCTCCAGGCATTTACTAACCATTTGCCCAGATGCATGGTTACTGATACAGTAGATAGTGTTTCTATTACAATGTGAGCCTGTAATGCACGTTTTGGTTTTGTGTTTTTTGAAGCTCCTAGGTCACTAGAGCCCCATGCTACTCACCTCCAGGGAACCTTTCAGGGCAGCTAAGCTTAGACATCTCCGAACTACAAGCAGACCTGTAGCTGGTAGGCACCACTCTCTTTCATCTTCTGATCTTGAGGTTTTGTTTGTCAGTTTTCTTTCATAAGGAGCAGATTCTGGGGCACATGGACATCTCAATGGCAACTTTGCAAGTTTGTTTATGTAGGATTGACCATAGCTGAGATTGGGTTCTTACAGATTTTGACTTTAATTTTGAGATTATAATAGAATTACATCATTTCTTCCTTCCAAGCCCTGCCATAGACCCCCTCCTTGTTCTCTTTCAAATTCTTGGCCTCTTTTTCACATCCACGTCTATTTTTAAAATGTAGAACAACTCAAGTGTTGGATGACAGGAAAGGTGGTGTGTTATATTACAATGTGTATTTGTGTCCTTGCCTTGGTTAGTCGGTTAATTCCTTAAGGGTTTTTGTATTCATCCATCCTTAATCAGGTCTTCTAATGGAAGGCACCATGCCTGTCCTCTGCGTTCATACGTGCAGACTGAATGTTCCCAGCACGTGACTACAAAGAGGGTGAGCCCTGGCTAGGACCCTGCATGTGCCAAATGTGGTGGCAGAAGCAACGGGAAGAAGGGTGAGAGGAAAGTCGTATTCAGAGATGACCAGCCTGGAAAAGGTCCAACTGCTATCGGGCACATTGTGTAACTCCTTGTAATGTGAGCCTTGGGAATCCAAACAAAATGATTTACCTAATGTACGCCCCACCCACTTAAAGACAGTGACTGTGTCACCAGTACCCAGGACCCGACACTTCATTATTGGGCACACAGTGCTCCCAAAACGTACTTTTCTACCTGACCCATGCCTGCCAGCACTTGGACCCATGAAAGCTTTTCTGGGACTTCAGGAGTTTCTGGGGCCTGCCCCCAATAATGTTCCTGAATTACTTAGGATTCAGATTTCTTTCCCATGATTCCAGAGTACAAGTACAGTGTTTTCGGGGGTTTGTTTAGAACCAATCTGAGAAACCCTAGAAGATTCCTTGTTCTTGTACCAAGAACTTGGCACATAGTAAAATAAAAACCGAATGACTGTGTTGCTAAAAATGCCAATATAGAACTCCACTAGTAAACTATACAGTGCGTACATAAATATGTCTAAGGTAACAGGACAACATGAAATTGTAAAAATATCTTATAGAATGTAATTCTTCCTAAAAAGTATTCTATTCGTATTTCTGCTCATATCTCCAAATGTATTAAATGTATTCATCTGGTAAAGTACACACACACACACACAGAGAGAGAGAGAGAGAGAGAGAGAGAGAGAGAGAGAGAGAGAGATTGAGATAGAGAGAGCAAATTCACAAGTGGTTTGAGGAAAATATATGCTGAACCCTATTTGCAAACTGTTTCAGAAGATGATAGGATCGGGACAAAGTTTTGATGAAAGCATCGGTGATGCTCGCGTCTGTATTCGAACCCTAGTCAGTGAGGTCTGCCAACGCCAAGGTCAGTTTCCAGCCTGATAGAGTGTGATTGAGAGCAGTGACTCCCAGCCAGCTATTACCAACAGACGAACTGACACAACTCCAGATTCAGCTTCGATCAAACTTGTACAGTGCTCAGATGAAGTAGTTGAGCACAGATTCAGCAAACCAATGTACGTCAAGTCCTTTCTGTAACATGCCTTGAGACATTGTGGTAACCGAGCAAGTCATCGGCCATTAATATCAAAGAGCGAGTTTTAGCTGTGGGTAATCGTTTCCCATTAAAATGAGCTACTGACTGACAGTGATGCAGATTAAGGATTTTTGTAATTGAAAAACTTAGAAACAAACCTAATTCAGAACTCATACTGTAAATGACATTATAAAAACGAGCAGGGATTTTATTTTACTTGAACACATTGGACATAGCGGTCATGAGTTTACTCAGCCCTTGTGGCAGCTTTGGTGAGGAACAGAGCGAGTTCTGAACACCATCCTGAGTAGACACAGACACTGGGGTACCAGCTATCTAAGGGAACAACTGAACTCTGACCCAGAAGCTTTATCTGTAGAACTAGTTAAATGATACCTTCCTCATAGGGTAAAGAAAAAAATTAATAAAAATATCAGTGAGTGATAGAAAACAATAGTGACAGATGTTGATATAATAATGATAATCAATCCCTCTTCTAGAAACAGTCTAGTTCAGGTATCATTAACAAGAGTAATGCATGTTTCTCAGTTTAGCTATGAAATCCCACAGGCAGCAAAAATTAAACGATTCTCAGAAAGAATGAATGGTTTCTTTCCCATAAACAGCTACGAGGGTTTGCATTTTTGATGATATAACTCTTCAATTTTTAATTTTTCTGGAAGTATCATCTCTCTTACTCAAACTCTCAAATAGAAATGAAATTAAATGATAGCACTCTCTCCTAATTCATGAAAAGCATAAATTGGAAAACCCCATAGTATGAACATTTCCAGGGATAACTAGGGTGGGGCTAATTCAAGGGAAACAGACTTCCCATACATAAGAAATTTATAAACAGCCATGGCTGTGTGTTAGCCATGGTGGCACACAGACACCTTCAGTCCCAGCAGTTGGGAGACAAAGACAGGTCTCTGGGTTTGAAGCCAGCCAGGTCTACAGAGTTAGTTGTTCCAGGACAGCCACAGCTAAACAAAGAAACCTTTTCTCAAAAAGAAAGGAGAAAAGGAAAGAAACATTCCTAGAAAAATTGTAGTAATTGAGCCATGCAGACAAAGGGTTTCTGTTGATCTTCTAATTTCTCAGCAACAGCTGGTGATGTCATTCACATCGCTGGGGCAGATGTGTCCCACAGCCACTGCCTTCAGGTGGAGCCGGGGAAGCTGGCACTCACGCTATTTCCTCCTGTGTCAGCCTGCGGGTTCTCACAATGATGTCCTTGTTGGGGTTTTAGAGGACTAAGTCCTCTTAGTTAAGGCTTTGGTTTAAAAACCTACAAAAACTTGGTCCCTTTGGATAGAGTCCTCCACAGCTGCTGCCCATACTACAGCAGTTCACTAAGTAACACCGTGCAACTTTCCTTCTCGCTGGCCCCAACCGTGCATTTGCTACTCTAATATTCTGTATTTAAAAAAAGAAAAGCCGCATGCTATGGTCTGAAAACGGCTTCCATGTTGAAGGCTTGACCCCTTAGCCACAGTGTTGTCTTGAAGGCTGTGAGGCCTTCTTTTATGACGTGGTGTCTGGCTAGCGGAATCATCAGGCCTTGGAAGGTTATCTCTGCCCCTTTTCCAACCTGTTTCTCTGCTTCACAGTACACGTCAAGAGAGGCATCTGCCTAGCTCTCCTGCCACCAGGAATGCTGCCATGATAGGCAGAAATGCCCCCGAAACCCTGGGCCCAAACGAACTTCCCTCCCTTCCTTGGCCAGGAATTTTGTTACTTTATTGCAAAACTAACTAGTGAACTATATTCGCCATAATTATTTTTAATATATTCTTTGGGAATAGTCAAAAATTAGCTAACAGATGACAAAGGTTAAGATAAGATCAGAATAATTGCTTTTAATGTAAAAATTACTATTCAATGTATTACACCAAGCAAGAGCCTTGCTCTTTAGCCTTCAATCCTATGATTTAAAACAAGGAAGACTCCATAAATACAACAAATAAAAGAGCCCTTCTATTCGCTTATGAGATCACTCATCGCCATTGAAAGCAAGACGATGGTGGTGGGCACCTTTAGTCACAGCACTCAGGAGGCAGAGGCAGGAAGATCTCTGTGTTCTAGACCAGTCTGGTCTACAGGGTGAATTCCAAGACAGCCAGGGCTTCACAGAGAAACCCTGAGTCAAAAAAGAAAAAAAAAGAAAGAAAGAAAAAAAGAAAAAGGTAAATGAATAAATCAATTGCTAATTTTACTGAAGCCATAATGGGGACTTAAGTCTGTCAGTTTCTGCACTTGGCTGATCAGGGAGGAGCTGAGTGAATAAATATCATAATGATAAAAACACACGGTTTATATGCTCAAATTCTATTGACATCTTAAATGGGAAATATCAATGCCTATATTTACACAGACCCATCCTATTTTAAAGTCATCCTTGGAAATCATACTGTCACTTTTCCTTTCACAGGAAAGTAATGACCTGGATTCATTGCATTTTGCCTGGTGCTCACCTTGATGTAACATTCACCCTTATTACTGGCTACCCAGGTGCTTAGGATGTAGCAGGTCCTGAGAAACCACTGCCAAACTAGCTTACTGCCTATCCATTGCCGAACCCATGGCTGGCAGGACAGTTATACCTAAAGTCATTACCACAACGTCAAAGGCATACTAATTAGTAATGGGCATGGTGCATTCATAACCTCCTCGGGACAATTCTAAGTAGCTATTTTATTTTTGCAATCCTGGTGTATTGTTGGGCTATTTTGAAGTCTTTGGAGAAATAAATAATCTAATTACAGTCCAAATTCATTGTAACCTATATTATTACATTAGCTTCCTAACTGAACAATTTTTGAGTCTCTCTCTCTCTCTCTCTCTCTCTCTCTCTCTCTCTCTCTCTCTCTCTCACACACACACACACACACACACACACACACACACACACACACACACACACACTCACATACAAAAACAAATGCTGGGCACAAGCAGATGAACCTCTCCACAAGCAGCACGGCAGTATGACCTCCCTGTGGCTCATTGTGAATGACCCACGTAAGCAAGACAGGTCCTTCCTCTACTGCTCGATGCTACAGGCATAGCAACTAATGAATTATATCCCAGGAGCATTTTAATTCTGATAACATTGCATTCAAAGACAATTAATCTTCTTATTGATAGGCAGTATATGCAAATACAAAATTAATAGCGTACGCTTGAAATGTGATTGAAATTCTATCAAAAAGGAAATTAAAAGGACTCAGGTTAATAAATCATTAGTCCTTTTCTAAAATATTAACGCAAAAAGTGAAATGAAAACAACAGGCTTTTAGTCACTTTGGACACATTGATTTAGGTTTAGACTCTTTCTAATTTTCTATATTGGGATCCAGCATCGTATTTGTCAGTGAGCCTTATCTAGTTGGTCTAATTACTCTCAAGGCTATCACAGGCCTCCCTACATAGTCCCTACACACTAGTACACAATCACATCTAACGATGCTATTTCTATTTCCTCTTTGTTACTATGGTGTCCTTCAGGAAAGTATATGTTTTTTGAATTCAGACAACATAGCACATTTTTCTTGTTCTTCTCACAGCATCCAATATGTCTCAAATGATATAGGAGATAACCGCCCCCCTCAGGCAGCTGTTCTTATAATTCTAACTTACTTTATTTACTTTTTTTGAGATTACAATATAATTACAACATGTCTCCCTTCCCTTTTAGCCCTTCCAACCCTCTCATGTACTCCTCCTCACTCTCCTTCATATGCCTGGCTTCTTTTTTTTCATTATTCATTATTCAATGCATATTTGTATACACATATATATTCCTCAATACACTCGCTCATTCTATGTAAGGTTACCTGCATTATTTGGTATTGAAACACCTCTCCAGTTTTCAGCTTTCTTCTGTTTTCTCTACTTCTTTTTGTAAGGGTGAGGCATGAAGGTCTTTCCCCATTCACTGTGGCATGTCTCTTGGTGTTTGTCCGTGGTATTATTATTATTATTATTACAATGTTGCACTTAGAGGGCATCATATAGAGATTGTTTCTCTCCCTCAACCACATGAGTTCTAGGGACTGAAACCAGGTCCTCACACTTGGCAGTAAGCAATCCTACCCCTGAGCCATCTTGTCTACCCCTCAAATCTAAATATGTTTATATTCAGCCGTAGGTAGCAATCATGCGCAGTGCAGTTCTCAAAAATAATAAATTCTACCTCTTCCTCAAAGAGATGAACAAATGTGTGGCCTGAACTGAGGAGCTAGCAACATGAGCACCTGAGTCCAGACACTAGCAATAACATAGAAGCTAAACGTAGCAACTGGAGACTAGAATCTCAGCCCTGGGAGGCTGGGTGTAATCTCAGCCCTAGGGGGCTGGGGTTCCTGATGCTCACTAACCAGGCAGTCTATTCAAATCAATGGGTTTCAAATCTAGTGAGAACTCTTGTCTCAATAACTAACCTAAAATAAAGTAAACATGGATTGAGAATGAAAGCCAACGTCAATCTCCAGCATCCGTGTGCCCCCCCCAACACACACACTGGCACACACAGGAACGTGCACAGACGCCACAAACATGTACAACGTAGATCCGTGTGCCTACATGTTTGCGTATGTGGCACGTAAGTGGCTTTGAGCAAAGCATGAGACTAGGCTCACAGGAAGACAAAGAGCAATTGGGAAAGGAGAGTGAGAAAGGAGAAGTTAATAAGGCCGCGGAAGAGCTGAGCGATGACGCACTGAGACAGCAAACACCGCAGACCTATTAAAGGTTAGCTCTGCCGCATTAAACATTAATCCATTTTCATTAGGGTGAATCAAAACAAGTGAATATAGCCAAACTTCCACAGAGAACAAGTGAGATTAGATAACCCTACTATTTAAACTGCAAACGTCAACAAAAGAGATACCAGGATTAAGGGAGCCCGGTTAATAAAACATTAATGAAAGCTGCAAACACATCGAATCTAGTGTACCGTTACCAGATACATTGTTTAGAAACACAGGGAATAATTGAAGAATTTTTGATGGATGATTTTTAAAATTCTCAGCAGTTTACAGTGTGAAGCTCGTAGAGTTCACACTAGAAATCACTGCCTTAGAAATCACCGATGAGGACCATCACCTTGCAAGCGGTCTCTGTAAACATGTCCTTCCCAGCTACAGGTGTCCTACACGTTTCCTACAGCCATGCTCATCCTCAGGGATTCTCCTAAACTAACTACTAACAGTGCTGTGAGGGAACAGAAGCTACACCAGTGGATCCGGGCATTCTTGCTCTTGAGCACACAGCTCTTAGACTGGACTGTCCAGGAAAACATCCTCTCCGGTGGACTCCACTCTCCCCATACCAGTTACCATTGTCAACAAAATGGTGACAACTTTTTCTCAAATTTAAACATAGTATAATTTGGGGGGGGTGAATTAGTAAATATTTCTTGCGAGCAAAGAGAATTTAGGTTGCACTATTAGAAATCTCTTGAATAAAACATTCATTGCACATTAAAAGCTGAAAATGAGCCTGGTGTGTGCACACAAAAGGGCCAGAACTCCACCCTGACTCTGCAAATGAGACAAAGGTAAAACTACAGGAAAACACTGCACACACCACTGTGCTTTCTGCACAGCCAGGAACTGTCTTGGCAGCTGAAAGGAAGAGAAACGAGAAACCCACTAAGTGTTCTAGGCACTAGAAGCCCAGGAGAAGCACACTCAGCCCCAACACACTCAGCCCCCAACACACTCAGCCCCCAACACACTCAGCTCCAACACACTCAGCCCCAACACACTCAGCCCCCAACACACTCAGCTCCCAACACACTCAGCCCCAACACACTCAGCCCCCAACACACTCAGCCCCAACATGCTCAGCCCCAACACACTCAGCTCCAGCACACTCAGCTCCAACATGCTCAGCCCCCAACACACTCAGCCCCAACACACACAGCTCCAGCACACTCAGCCCCACCACACTCAGCCCCCAACATACTCAGCGCCAACACACTCACTCAGCCTCTGACACATTCAGCCCCTGACACCCTCACCCTCTGACACACTCAGCCCCAGACACACACATATAACTACAAAGTTGATGCTTACTAAGCAAGAGTGGAGGTGGACTTTTCCATTACCTTCTTTGCATAAGAAAAGTTCAAGACTTGAAACTGATCCATGAAGAGGGTGTATGTTGACTATTTGCTGAAAAGGTGGCATGGTTTTTGGCAGAGTGATTTCTTTATGAGACTCTTACGTTGTTGACAAGAAGGGTCTGTCCATATCTGCTGTCATATCCAGAAAATTTTTTTCTTCTTTATTTTTCATGAGAGGGTTTCTTTGTGTAGGCCTGGCTGTCCTAGAGCTCACTCTGTAGACCTGGCTCTCCTTGAACTCAGAGATTCCCTGCCTCTGCCTCCCTAGTGCTAGGATTTAAGGCATGCACTATCACTATGAGGAAATCTTTAAGAGAGTGGGACTGTACATTGAATAGCAAGCAAGAGAAATTTAATTGGCTATTTTAAGACCTGGTATTAAGTTTAGGTGCAAATGAAGTGAACAGAAAAGTCTTTGGTTTGAACTAAACTGAATTGGTCTCATATTTTTTTTTCAGTGATAAAAAACTGGTTCCATCATAAATCTACCAAAAGATATATGAATTCGTTATATTCATAGTCACACTCATTCCTTTGAACTCAACATCCTTTAGGCAACCCTTCCACGATCTTCCTTCTTCTTTCTCTCAGAATATGCAGACACAAGACTTTGCCCACAGTAGAGTGGCAGAACAAATGGCCATAGCATGAAATTCTATGCCCTTTCCACTGTATAAAGCACAAGGTAAAGATTAGATAAACTATACATTAATCCAAACTTAATCATGCGCGTCTATTTCCCCAAAGTTAACATTTAATTTATGCATGAATGTACAGTAGCACATTTATATATGTATTAATTAGCTAGATCCATTTCTAGTGGTCTCAATAAGCAAACTCTGTCAGCAAGTTGTTTAAAGATTAAGATACTTTTTAAAAACGCCATTTATTTGACCTGTCTTTGTGACTGTGACCTTGAGTAATTAATATCTGTGGTTGTTTTTGCCGGTTGTTTCAGAATCATCACAAGCTTGACCCTAAAGCTCTTCCTGTGACCTGTGGCTAAGATAGGTGGGATGGCATACTGTGAAGTCATCAGCAGAAAAGGAAGAAATGCACAAGAGCTTAAGACCAGCATAGGGTTCATGGCAAATACAAATCTATCCAATGGAGTGAGGATGGGAGGATCCTTTTTCAAAAATCATCCAAACCATAAACACACTGTCTTTGATGACCCTTACTCTAATTTCAGCATTTGGAAGGCTGAGGCAGGAAGACTGTTGAGAGTTCAAGGCTAGCATGATCAACCAACATAGTTCAAGGTCACAGTGGTTTATACAGCAATATCCCGTAGAGATAAATAAAGTATTGCATTTTCCATGAGGATATGAATGGCAAAGTTTGTGCAAGGGCCATCTCTTAAACGTTTGTCTGGGAACTATCTCGTGTGATAGCATGAAGAGGCAGAGTCTTCAAGAGATGAGATACGATTAAGTCCAGGGTAATTCCAGGCCTTCTAAAGCAGATCTGGAAAGCTGTCTGCCCCTTCTAACAAGTCCAAAGGATGCAGAAGCAAGGCTGGCCCAAACCAGATACAAAATCTGCCAGCTTTTTCATCAAAAAGCTTCCCGAACAGCAAGAAACCTCTTCTAGTTTGTGAGTGTATTCTGGGAAAACTGAGACAAAAGAATCAAGTAGACGATTGAGACCTACAAGGATCCATAACCAGGCTAGCCCAGCCTGGCGTGGACGACCTCACAGGTCTAGGCTCCTTGGTTTCTCCTTTTCACTTGTACATAGCATGTCTGCAGGGACAGGTTCCACCCTCCTTTCCTCCATCTTCCGTAGGAAGAGGTGTTTGTCCCTCTGCCCAAGGCATAGTTTCCCCTGCTTATAACGGAAGGTAACCCACCCTCCCATCCATTTATAAAACTGGTAGTTTTAGTCCAGTTGTGTTTTTCCAGGAATTTCATCTCATTGGTATGTATATACCTGTTTGAGTTGTGCATTTCATAATTAAAAACAACAGAAGAAAGGTAAATCTGCACTGCCTTAGGACCCTACTGTTGTCTGCTAAGTTTCTGGAATGCAGAGGGAACTCAATCAATGCAACCTCATTGGCTATGTATGTCCTAAATTAATGGCATCTATTCCTACTGCCCTATAAAACTACCTTCTAATACTGCTTACTGAAGATCTAACTGTACCATCCAAAAGAACATCTGATCTTCGTTTTGTACAACCATTCTGTCTGCCGCATGCAACATTTCATGCCATGGCCTCTCTCAATAAATGCACCACTCTTCTGGTGCTGCCTCTCATCTGACTGATGTGGCCCTAAGCCCACTTCTCCGTCTCTCTTTAATTAGTGGCATTTACAGGACTTCGTATAGCAAACCTTCCATGTCTCACTTTGGATGAAAATCTAATCCCATCATTTCAGGGATACCTAAGGGTATAAACCACATCTCTAAACAAATATGTCCATGTCTGTTAATTAATTAATGAAAAACACAAACCAACGGAATAGGAACGTTCAAAGTTCTAACTCCTCCACCTCCTCTAGGCTAGGATGCCCATCACCTGTTTTTTTCACTGAATCATCATCTCCAATCTTGACCTCTACACATCTAATTCATAATTCTTGTTGGAATTCTCTTGTGTTCAGATTTGATCTTCCTTTTCTGCCAGACCTAGGCTTCAACTTCAGCCATCGAAAGAGCAATGTCATTGATTTAAACGTTTTAAAAGCCCACCTCATGTCGGGAGCTGTGTCACATGTAACATTAGAAAGGTTTCCTGGACTCAGAAGCATCATCACTAAAAAGAACCACACTGCAGGGATGCTTTGACAGACACAGTGCGCAGGTAAGTATGTGAAGCCGGGAAAGTGACTGGTGTTCCTTTAAGATGAAATGTTGCCATGTTATAAACCTAAAGGATGAGCAAGAATTCCTCAGTGAGCCAGAGGGAAAGGGCTGCATATGGAATTAGTCTTCCATACCAAAGAGACGTACTTTCTGTAACCATCTGAAAGTTCTCAATTGTGTAAAAACCTAGTTTGTCGCGGTGTTGCTTAACAATACCGAGAGAGTCATTGCTAGAGGTCTGACCCATCAGCTCTGAAGAAATATCAGGAATTCACACTCTTTTCCCTCTTATTGACTTTTGTTTATTTGTCTTGGAGTGGGGAGCATGCCACGGCACGTCTGTGGAGTGCTGTATGAATTGGTTATCTCCTTCCACCATGTAGGAGAATGGGCATCTACATCAGGGTATCAAGACTGTGGGCAAGCCTCTTTTATCGAGTCTTTTCTCAGGTCCAGAAACCGTAATCTTACCAGGGGCCCCAGGTGCTTCAGACATTAGAACTATTCAGAAATCCCACAAAATACTCCTAGAGATGAAGGAAGTCATGAAAGACCCTCTCTAAGCATATGTAATGATGAAGAAAACTGTTGAAACAGGCTTACTCATCATAGGAAGTCTATATGAACAAGGGGCAGGAAAGAGAAACTAAAGATCGAAGCCCAAGGGAGAGGTAGTGACAGGGACCACAGAAGAGTAAGAAAGAAGGACTGAAGGATTTGGCACAACAACTTTAGCAGGGGACATGCCATGAAACTATAGAAACGTGCAAAGAGACGACACAGATGATAACTAATCTTGCATTGGTAGTTAGACAGGAGAGGTAAGACAGTGAGGTTAATATAAAAGATGTTTCTGTTGGGGCATGCCGCACTCACAGCAACACAAGGATAACTGCAGGAGGACAGAGAAAGCTCACCCTGAGAGAAGTATGAGGCATGAGTGTGGGCTCCTGGCTGTGGAATCACCAACAGAATGATGGGTAACAAAGGGATCATAGGAGAACCACTCCTACAGAAAACCCCACTGCTTACCAGCCACATTCAGTACCAATGCTCTGACTACTTCAGCTTCCTTTTACTTAGCTGCAGATGGTTTATGTTATGGATATATGCATGGCTTCAGTCACTACTTTAGAGATACAGTTCTGAAAATAACATGAGCAGCATCTACTATGCAGCTTAGCAACTTCTAGTATTCTGTGAAATCCGCTTCAGAAGGTTTTGTTTTTTTTTTTTAAGCAACTAATCCACGAACACACAGGATGAAAGTGGGTGCAAACGATCCCATAATCAAAGAGCAAATTTTGGTTTGTGAGTCTGATCAGTACAGGCATTCAGAAAGCATACCGGCCAAGGAAACGATTGAAAGAGAAACAAGCCAACTTCCGCCAGTTGTGGCCTACGGAACAACAGTAAACAGATGCACAACCGATTTTTGTTAAAACAGCAGTTCGGTACAGCTTGCGCTATAATTCAGACTGACTTAAATACCGGAAAAAGGTAAAAGTAGACAAGATAATGATGTGCGATGTCCAAGATAAAGTATGACATCGTTTGCCGGACCAAGGGAATCATCATTGACATGACATCTGCCTTTAAGAAGGCTGACTTAATAATGGCTTGCCAGTGATTCAAACCGAGCCTTTCAATAAACTTACAACAGTCAAAATAAGGCAAAATCGAAATGTGAAGGTTGACTATGTCAGTTAAAACTGACACAGCTATCATACGGGTGCAGTGAGAGTATGGAATAATTTACAAGAAACTTGAACTTAAATGTAATTAAAACTAGATACACGCAGCTAATGAACGACTCTTGGGTTTTAGTAGTGCAGAGGGCTAGAGTCCTTGGCAACCCCCATGGATTTTAATCTCTTTAGTGCCCCAATTTCTCCTGGGTGACAAGGAAAGTGGTTAGGGTTGAAAGTCCTTCCATTCGTCATTAATTGGGCCTTGAGGCACATGAGTAAATTTTACAGAAGTCCTAACACCTCTGACACAAGGCTAGCAACACCTCCTTAAACCACTGTGAACATTAACTAGCTTATGTGATGGCTTACAGAAGCCCATCATCTGCTTTAGCACAACAAGCTACCATTTTTCAGTCACACACGAGACAACTTCCTCATTTATAAGATCCAAATAAGAATCCATGCACAGCACAGTTAAGGAACTTTTAATATAAACTCTGACAGGAATTTTAAAACCTTTAAGAAACTGTCTTGCATTTGGAAGAGCTTGCCTGCTACAGTGAAGCTTACTGCGTAGACTCAGCTGTTTCCTCCTGACTGAAAGATGCCAGGGCGGGGGTTGGAGCCCATGACACTCAAGAAAATCCCAGGAACCTCCTAAGACTCACAAGCTCCTCTTGGGGAACATGTCAGCCATGAGCCAGTGCTGGGGGTGAGCGAGTCTTTGGTCATGCAAAGGACTTTAATCATGTCTTTTCAATGTTGCCACTTAGTCTAGGATGGGAGTTTTCAACAATCAAGGTGCCCGAGTCACCCATTCTGCTCCAAACCACCTCTCTCTCACCTACACTTCCATGATGAACAAAGTCACTAGTTCTCCAAGCTTCATTAGGGCCAAATCTGTTCTTGCATCTTGTGCTGCTCCATCATTCTATGTGCAAAGGAACACACTCTCCAAGAAAAGGAACCCATCACTGAAGCTCAGACACCTGCCTTCAACAAAGTCTTCCCTGGCTACTAAATAGCAGCTGCCAACCAGAGCCTGGGAGTCCCTAGCCTGCACCTTGGTTTATTTCTCTGCTTGGCATGGGTGTGTCGCATGATAAAGCCACACCTAAGTGTCTACTGTCTGTCTCTGTTGCTGGATGGTGAACACCACAAGATCAAACATGTGCTGTGCTCTCTACTGCTTAACTGGTGGTGTATAGCAGGTGCCCAATAAATATCTGCTTAGTAAAATTACAAGTTGAAAAGAAAAAAATGTGGAGGCTATCTTTTTTTAAAAAAAAAAAAAGATTTATTATGTATATAGTATTCTGCCTACATATATCCTATAGGCCAGTAGAGGGCACCAGATCTCATTACAGATGGTTGTGAGCCACCATGTGGTTGCTGGGAATTGAACTCAGGACCTATCAAAGAACAGTCAGTGCTCTTAAGCTCAGAGCCACCTCTCCAGCCCCCAAGCTATCTTAAAAAAAAAAAAAAGAAAAAAACCTTATCCTAAGACAAAATGAAACATTGGACAAGGAGGCTCACGCTAGCTTCAACCCCCATGTCATTGCAAGTCTGCCCTAGGAACGACACGGTAGCCAGAATCAAGGCTATGCCGCACAGAAAGGATGAGGACACAAGGGCTGGTTACGGCTGGGGAGAGTCTTGGAACTCGAAGTGAAAGCCAATGTCAAGCAGAATCATAAAGTTGGTGGAGTTAACAGGACTTGCCGAGCGTGTGGCAATCTGCGGATGCCTGTTAAGCAATGAAGGATGCTGTCACTGCGCAGGCCAGACACTGTTTGGATGCCTCACGTTCATGGTTTGGTTGAGTTTTTCCGCAAAAGCCTATGAGTAGCTGCACGCCCCGGTAAGGTATTTCACGTAATCATGTTGCGCTGATCTCATATCCACAGGTGGTTTATTCAGCTGCGTAAGATGAAACGGGACTCAGAGAGACTGGAGGAGCAGAGGTGGGGTTTGTAGCTAGCCTGGGACTGCAAACCTCCCTCGTCTGTTTCAACTGTGTGGAATCTCCCTTCCCCAGTCACCATTTGGACGATGTATCCAATCTCTGACTCAATCCCCAAGAAACAGCACTTACTCAGACACTAAAGTAAATCCACTACGAAAGAGAAGAGCAGAGTCTCTCTTTAATTACACTAGACAGGCCATTCTGGGTGCTCCGGGCCCCTTGAGATCTGCACTACATACCTCAAACAACGGGCAAGTACACTGCCCCATGCTGAGCATATTTCCGAGAGATGAATCTCCTTGCTTACAAGTTAATCATACAAACTGCCAGAAAGCAAAAGACAATCCCTGGCAGCCAGAACAAGTACAATTCATGCGGGTGAGCAAAAAAGGATGTATGCACTCAGTAGCTGCATATTTGCGGGCACACACGTGTCCACAAGGGTAAGCGCAATGTATATATAATATACATTTTTTATGCTGCTACTTCCTGGAGTTATCATGTTGGAAATGTGAAAAATTTAACCGTGTTTCATAAGCTCAGTGTATTCAACAAGACACGACCTGTTTATTACTTCTTCGGCCCTACATTTTAAGTATTGCCTGATCTTTAAAACCGTATCCGTCGCTAGAGATAGTAAACACAACTTCATTTCATCGTCTATAGTTCTCAAATAGTTGCTGCTTCTGGGGAGAGAGAGTTGGCTTTACTGGTTTTTTTTTAACATAACCTGGGACTAATCACTTTATCGTTCTGATTTACAGCCTTGCTTTCCACCACTTGTTAAACACGTGATAGAATGGAATGCAAAGCTATCATTTTAAGAGCAGGCAGGTGAATAATAGCCCTTGACTTCCTGGTTTTTCAACTTCGCCGTAATTAGAATTCTTTGAAAGTAGCTTAGGGGGATAGGATTTTTTTTTTAAGATTTATGATGTACTTTTAAAAATTCCTGAGCATGGGCAAACGTTTATCTTTGAAGTCCTGGGATATAATTAAAGTGTAAATAGACTTTTGATTCCTACTGAGGTTACGAGAGCATTTTTTTCTTGCAGACCTGGGGTTCTGGCTACTTGTCGTTGTTCTGAGGAACGTTAGACGGAGGGTGAGGGGACGGAAAGGGGCCCACGAAGGTATCAGGGGCAGCTCGGTTAAACTTGGCACCTGTTACGTTTTTCTCAATTATGTGTAATTGTGTACAATCTTAACATTTTAATCTCGGGAAAATAGGGTTCTTAGAAAAACTGTGATGATAATCCACAGTACTGCTCTATCCTCTTTCTGCCTTTGTCTCTCACTGGTGAGATAGCGTTCAACTGCTCTGTCTGTTCTAGCTAGTGACCCAGTGCTGCTGTTATTAACCAGTGCCAATCTTAGTCAAATTTCCCTAGTTTTGCCAACAGTTCTGAAGTTCCAAGGTACTGTGTTTACACCCAGTCAGTGTGCTGGTTGCCTTGAGTTTCCCTTGTGAACTTTTCCTCGGGTTTTCTCCCTTTTGTTTGTTTCTGGTTGTCCCTTTCCTTGTTTCGGGATAGCGGAACCGTGTTGGGTAGTCCTGGACAGATGTTTTATAAAAGGTCTCTCTGTTTAGACTTTACGGTTTCCTCACAATCAGACGGTGGTCTATAGTGCCGACCACCAGGACACAGAATAAGATTTTATGATGAGCATCACGTCATGTTAAAAGAACATGCTACCCACAAAACGATCACAGCTAGAGTTACCCCAAATCACTCTGCTAAGGGAGCGTGCGCTGGCATCTCCATTGTTTGATTGTTCTCAATATCTCATTTCCGTATTTTTAAGAAAGAGGAATGTAGCACTACTCCTTCCATGATGGAGCATTTGCCCAAAATTTTAATTTTATTTACTGAAGAAATTTGTCTCTTTTCCCCCTTATTCATATGAGTGTGTGTATTGGTTTAGATGTGGAATTGGGTATATACTTTATATAGTTATTGTGCTTCAGGCTACATTATAGGAGACAGCAGTTTTCAATAAAAAGGACAACAGCAATCAAAGACTTCTGGTGGTATCCCTCATCTAGTTTGTATTTTAAAAATTATGATATAAAAAGGCCGATCCACTTGTGCTATAAAACCAGGTGGTTAGTATTCTATTATTTAAATCAGTCACTTACTAGATTGTTCCATAGAATAGTAAGTAGCATACATACTTATAATGTGTTTTAAAACTTGAGCATTAGTGGCTTTTTCCTCTAATTATGGCATCTATCAAATTCAAAATTAAATATTATAATTAACAAAAATGTATTTTGATAAGATCATGAAGCTTGTGAGTTTTAACTTTTTCTCAGATATAATATAGGAATGAAGACAGGAGGAGAAAACACCTATTAAAGTTCTGCTTTAAAAAAAAAATCTCGCTAGGCGGTGGTGGCGCACGCCTTTAATCCCAGCACTCTGGAGGCAGAGGCAGACGGATCTCTGTGAGTTCGAGACCAGCCTGGTCTACAAGAGCTAGTTCCAGGAGAGGCTCCAAAGCCACAGAGAAACCCTGCCTCAAAAAACCAAAAAAAAAAAAAAAAAAAAAAAAAAAAAAAAAAAAAAAAAAAAAAAAAAAAAAAAAGAAAGAAAAGAAAAGAAAATCTCTGAATCACATGCAATGGCAAAAAACCCACAAAATTTCACAATCATCATATTTAGCCCTTCTACAAGTAATTTCACATGTACATAGCCATCTACAACCTTAAAGTGACCTTTTAAAGACAGCAAATAATTAAGACTAACTCTGAGTTGAAAACCAAGGCTTATGGGTTTGGTTTAGACATTTAAACGGCAGTTTACCATTGTGCATTTATGTTGAAATGATGCTGAGGAAGCAGCAATATTGAGGAGAGAGTTGACAGAATTCAAAACAGGTCACCAAAGAGGTAAGTGGTGACTGGCTGGGTGGAATCATGCAGCCCTGACTGAGTGGTGGACTTATGCTTAGCACATCCTCACACTCTACTGCATCTATCACCATGCAATGCATGTATTTCCCTGACAGCTTGACTGGAATGAAGGCAAATCCCCATAGCAGGGTAGACATGACTAGTGGGCATGTCTGGGAGCATGTTCATGGTGGGAATGAACACTGAAATCCACAGACTCAAACATAATATTCTGTCACATAAAAACTTAAATCATTTTATATGTTGTTATTTTTGTGCCATATTTTTATAAAAGTGGCTCCAAATTCTATTCATACACTACACATTTTCCAGCACGTGTGTGTTATATAAAAAATATGAATTATTTTATATAAAATACTTGCCTAAAGGGTAAACAAAGTCATCTCTGAACCCATTTCTGATGTGTTTTAAGATGAGGAATAACTACCTGTGGCTGAAGAATAACTACAAAATTGAATGGTTTGATCAGGATTCTAACATACAAGGAAGAATAGAGTCTCAATTTAAGGGACAAGT
Source organism: Dicrostonyx torquatus (assembly GCA_028555095.1). Classification (NCBI taxonomy): domain Eukaryota; kingdom Metazoa; phylum Chordata; class Mammalia; order Rodentia; family Cricetidae; genus Dicrostonyx; species Dicrostonyx torquatus. The sequence goes on from JAQHUG010000085.1 coordinate 6,160,723, forward strand.
AAAATATTGTTGGGATGCAGACAAAAAACACAGAAGGTACTAAGAACCAATCTAGTGCAGAGCTTGGAAACCGAAGTGGTTTTATTGTTGTTGTTGTTGTTGTTTTTGTTTATTTGTTTCTGGAAGTCAGAAAAGGTACGGATACCCAAAGCTTCAGGATGGAAGCAGGGCTAACTCACAGGTGTCTTCAAAAGAGAAAGCAGCCAGATTCCTTGTCTTCCCTTTGCCTTAGGTCACCTGAGACCCTGAAAACCCAAGGCCAAGAGCTCTGCCTCTCTTGGCCTGAAGAGACCTACAAGAGTTCACGGAATGGTAGTTGCTAAATATGCAAATGCCTGCCAATAAGATACTGAAAGACTTTATAAGCTCCTTGACACATACAGCCAATGCAGTAAAGATTCCCCGGTATGGAATCCTATTTCATCCTGTAGCCAGCATAGACAATTTTCAACAAAAATCTCCAACAGTAGTTAGTTGTTTGTTTGTTTTGTTTTAACGGTTTTACTGGTAGGCAAATGCATCCATACCAAGTCTCCCATTGAAAATGTGCAATTCAGCAATTTTAGTGTATTTGCAGAGCTATGAAACTAAAATCTTTAACTAGGTCGTTAAATTGACATTAATAAATTTCCCATTGCTTTCATTTGTCCTTTAAGAACTACCTTTACTCTTATCACAATTACATAAAACACTGACTTAGCACATTGTCAAAACAACATCTATCCTTTGTTACATCGGGACTCTTTTAAAGGACTGAATTCCCGTTACCCCATGTGACACTAACTTCTCATTGTTTTCTTTGAACTTGAGTTTACCCTGCGGATGAGACACTAAGGGAGCTGACGCTGAAGAAAGGGGTAGAGAGAATTGAGAAATTCTCCACTCCTGTACCTCCGTTGCTTATACATACAGCTGGAAAGTGTACTTCCCGAGAGGAGCCATTGGAAAAGATGCACACGCCCCATGCAAAGGACTCGTATTTAATACAGAGCATGAAAATTATGGACACAGAGTAAAGCTGGGAAATTCTCTACATTCAGAGTTAACTGGATGTGAATGTAATTGAACAAGTGTAGCAAAATGACCCAAATGTCATCACACTTGAACATAAAGTTTGCTAACATTTAAATGTGAAACAATTTTCTTTTCTATCTTGAGTACAATCTCATTTTTAAATTTCTTACATTCATATAGTGAAAGTATTTCCTAAATGCAGTTTTGAAATTAGAGTTTCAAAATACTTATCTTGTAAAACCTTAAAGAAATTAATTTAATCCAACTTTAACCCAGCATTTGGAGTTAATAAGCTTGAATCTTATTTTGGTTTTTTGAGACAGGGTTTCTCTGTGGCTTTTGGAGCCTGCGCTGGAACTAGCTCTTGTAGACCAGGCTGGTCTCGAACTCACAGAGATTCGCCTGAAATAGTCTGTAAGTCACCACGAGGTAGTGGGCTTACCGGGAAGATACAGCATGTCTGACCCTGGTGGCTTCATGG
>JAQHUG010000085.1:6164561-6222527 GCA_028555095.1 Dicrostonyx torquatus
ATAGGTGATAGAGTATTTTCCTAATTTACCAAATGTAAATGGATTAAATATATTAACTGTAATTCTTGTTTGGTAACTGTTGTATATGTAATTTTACTATGTTAAAGTTAAAACCTTTCCCTTTAATTAGACAGAAAGGGGGAGATGATATGGGATGTACATGTGTTGCTCATGTTGGTTCATGAATAAAGGTGCTTTGGTTTAGGGAGGGTTGGATTTTATTAGGGTGGGAGGGGTGGTTGGGGGGGGGAGGCAGGGGTAAGGTGGAGCCAATTAGCTGCCAAAAGGGGAAGGAGCCTAACGGGAGGCCAAAAACTTGTGGTAATACACAGATGGATAGAAATGGGTTAATTTAAGATGTAAGATCTAGCTAGAAACACAGTGAGACATCAGGCAAACAGTGTCTCAATGAATAAAGTTTCTGTGTGATTATTTGGGTCTGGGTGGCCCGGAAACCAATGAGCAGTACCGTCTACAGAGAAGGGAAAGGCTGATGCTTGGGAGTTTTTGATGCTTAAGCGCCTTAGTTGGGAACTGCTGCTGTTGATTTCCGGACAATGTTAATCTTTCAAATACCTGCTTAATATGACTCTCTGGCTACGCAGCCTTGTCGAAACTGCACAAAAGAACGGCTAAATAAATTTAGCTCAGTGGAGGGCTAAAACTATGGGCTCTTTGTAAGACTGGTCCATATAAAAGTTCAAGACTTCATTAAATGCAATCAAGTGTCTGTTGATGGGAAATTGAACTGTTTCATGTTACAGTGTCCATGCTTGAAACTGGGACTTTTTACATATACATAAAGCCACTTAACTACCAATTATTTATTTAGGTCTGGTATTTATTACCCTGTGGCATGCTCTGCGCTTGCCTCTTTAGGTACCCTTACATTTAAGCTCACTGCTTGCGTTTCTTTTTCCCAAACTATAAGAGACTCTGAGAAGCATCCCTGTATGGTAGCCTTTGAGGAATCTGTAGTACACAACCCCTGAAGAACAGAATTTAACATAACAGACTTCTTGCAAAACACTGCAGAAACCACATTCCTCCCTTTTCTCAAAATCAAAGAGTTTATATAGCTACTAAGGATGGATATCTTGGGTGGCTTGTGTTTATTTATTAATTATTTGTTTATTTTGGGGTCATCTGGATGTAGAAGATGTTCGTGAGCCTGGATTCATGAATGTGGTGGCCAAAGGTTGACCTAGGATGTCTTGTAGCTTCTCTCACTATACCTGAAGCTTACCAGTTCAGCTAGACTTGAAAAACAAGGAACCTCTGAGAATCTCCTGCCTTCTCTTCCTTGTACTAGGATGGCAGGCACTTGCTACTACACTGGTTTTTTGTTTTTGTTTTTTTTTTTTTACACAAGTCTTGAGTACATCAAACTCAGATTCCTGTGCTTGTTTCACAAGTACTTTAAAAATAGAATGATCATCCCAGCTCCTCTAGGGTGATTCTGAAGAGGACAGTCATATGAACTCACATGACCATGCATCTGGGTGAGCCAAGGAATGCAATAAAAAGAAAAAGGCAATAAAAAGAAAAGGAATAAGGGCAAATGGGACAGATCCAAAGAATGTGACTGGTATCTGAACAAACAAGAAATAAGAGAGGAAAAAATGATCAATCAAATCCTATGGTCCTAAAGTCAGTTTTTCATTTAAAAATCTATAAAATAACAATTCTCAGTTCCACAAAACACAACTGGTTTTGCTTCATCAAATCAGAACATGAAATTTATTGTCTTCCAGTCCCTTCAAAGGCAACAAGAGACAAAAAAATTATTTCCACTTCTCTCTCTTCCTCCAGCCATTAATGGCATAAGGTTCAAAAAGAGTTAGCTCCCTTCAGCTAACAGAGTGGGGTCCCTGCTCCCTCTCAGTGCAGAGGATGATGGGAGAGAGTCCCTGCTTCACCATCTGCCCCAGGCTTATGACATCAGGGATCACTGATAACACTTTAAAACTGGGGATTTCTAAAGTGTGTTCGCCTTCATTTCAAATGGTCCTTTGAAGATACCAGTGTTGACAAGTCAGAGCTTGCAAAGTCCTGAGAAGTGAAAAGCCCTGCTCCAAAGCCCACACAAGTAGAGTTGTTGAAAAACATTCCACAGGTCACACACGGTGATATGCCAGATGTTAGAACACAAAATAGGCAGTCGCTAAATTATGGCTCTAAACCAAAGGACCCGGTTTGCCACTATATCGATGTGTCTGTCTCTGAAACCTCTCAAAGGCATACCACTCCACATCACTAGAGGATGTTCCATGAATACCAGGTAACCGGCACACACCAAATATTTCTTAAAATTATAACTCTGGGAGTTAATCTCCTTCAAAAGTTTATTCATTTCTCAGAACTCTGCAGAGCTCACCCTTGCTAACGTACATCTTTTCCCAAGACGACAGGTGAAGCAATTTCAGGCAGTAGAAATCAAACACATATAAAAGCCATGGAAAATCACCTGCAAAGCCCAGCGCTGAGAGAACTGGGAAATATACCTAAGGTGGAAAGATGGGAAGTCAACCTGCTCAATGGAAGATCTGTGGAACAAACCAGGTGTGAATAGCTTTGAGGGTAGGAAACCCGCAGTGCAAACTCACAGTTTCTTAAAAGCACCGTCTCCTATGGTCTCGTGACGACAGTTCTAGTACCGAAGAAAAACAAAAATTTCTTATAAAGCTGAAACACCTTGTCCGAATTATTAGCTTATGATAATTTAGGTACCACGATAATTTATGATAATTTATGATAATTTAGGTAACACCTTATGGTGTTAATATGGATCAGCTTCAGTCTGGGTTCATATCCATTTTCTTCTGGTTTCATTCCCTTGCACGGTAATCCCAGAGCTGACCTCCACAGCTCCCTCTGCTGCTTCTGGGTGAGGTGAAGGGTGGTTCTCAGCCACGTATGGAAGACCACAAGACTTTCTGAGCGGATAGAAACTCTGGAAGCAAAGGGCACAACAGCCTTAGGATTCTGACAGAGCTCAAAATCAATAGGCGTGGATCCTTTGGTGTGGAAGGTAAAATGGCAGAGTTCTTATTACTAGAACATTTTGCCTTTCCTTTCCAAGACTAATCGCGGGACATCTGAAAAGACAACAGCGGCAATGCAGAGCAGTTAGATGCCTCGGAGCTGTAGGAAAAAGAGTGCAGTATTTCTACTGATAAGGAAGCCAAAACGATTGGCTAAGATTCAGGGAGGCTTTGGAAGGCCTGGATGACTCTCACCTCTGCTTGCTGACTTTGCTTCAGGATGTCTGTCTGGGGGAGGGTCAGTCGTTACTCTCTCCCAGTTTAAACACGCAGACACACACACACACACACACACACACACACACACACACACAATCCCTGACATTCATCACACCATGAGCACCACGATGGCCAAAGTCTCAAGAGTGGGCAAAAGCAAGGCTCCCTGTTTAGAAAGGAAGCCTGCTGGCCCTGATGTCCCAGCATGCTCCGGTCTCAGAGGCTTTGGACCACCCGGACATCAGCTATGCTAACTATCCTCTTTAACTAAAGAGGAGATATTTATTCAGAATTATGGTTTATACTTACACTGAGACAGACATTTGTATGGATTTTTTAAACATTACATTTATAGGCTTTTTAAACATAACATTTATAGGAGGTCTTTATTCGGTTTTGTTTTGTTTTTCCTGTTTTAATATCTGTTGAACAGAAAGCTCTCAGGTGGTGAAGGGTTCTTCACTGTTTTATTTTAGAATATTTCTCCCCTTGAAGTTTGCTCTGAACATCCCTCACAGAAATGTGTATTTCATAACCATTTTAAAGCAGCTGTAACACCTGCCCGTCACATTTATAGTACATGATTCTGCTTTTAAAATAGCTCCAAGTTTTAGAAAATGTATAAATAAGAGAGATAAGACAGGGATGTTTACTTCTCAGTATCAGACCTGCTTAATTTATTATTAGTGACATTAGTGAGCTTTGTTTTGAATAGGGCTCACTTGGTAGGGATTATTTTCACAAATCCTATATATTTCTTACATTGTTTTCGTCGTTCTAGCTTTTCTTTTTACGTGTGTGTGTGTATGTGTGTGTGTGTGTGTGTGTGTGTGTGTGTGTACACATGGGTGCATGCCTGGAGTCTGGAAGAGAGCTTCAGATTCCATGGAGCTGCTATTACAGGCCTTTGTGAGCCACTGAGCTGCAAGACACAAACTCTGGTCCTTGGTACGAGGAGCGAGTGCTCTTAACTACTGAGCCATCTGTCCAGGTTTCTTTTATGGGTGTGATTGTTTTGCCTTCGTGTATGTATGTGGGCCACATACTTCCTAATACTCAGGCAAGTCAGGAGCCATCGTGTCCCTTGAAACCAGGGTGATGGCATGTGTGACCTCTGCAAGGATCACCAGTGCTCCTAACCACTAAGCTTTCTCTCTATTCCCCTTTTGTTTGCTTTTGAAACGAGGTCTCAGAGATCTTAGACCAACCCGCTGCTATGTAAGGTAACATGACCTTGAACTTCTGATTCTCCTGCATCCAGTCCCCAAAGACTCTATTACAGCTGTGCACCACCACCAGCTAAGCTACAATCTTCAGGGAATTTCTTTAGTTTTATAAAGCAATGCCTTTAAATCTAGCATTCCCTAATCTAAATAGATATGTTTACCTTATCGAGATAAAGGAAGCAAGCCTAAGCCAAATACACTACAGTAATCTAAAAAAGCTAAGAAGAAGTTTAGAATGAGAGCTATGGCCGCAATCATAGAGCCAGTATGACCTAGGGGGATTCTTGGCCCTGACACGTCACTCTGAACTATGGATGAGGCCCAGTTTCCACAGCAAGCATCTCTACCTTTGTGCTTTCTTGCCCTCACAAGAACACCAGACAATCCATGTGGTTTTGAAATACTTTGGTCAAATAAAGCTAAAGAAAGATTGGCCTGTGGTAGTTACAACTAACTAAAGATTTGTCACCCAATAACATAGAAAGATAGTGTTCAAATACAGTCTGAACAATTAGGATAGTTGATAATAAGCTGATTTATGCATTTTGCAGCATTTTATATTGCTGAAGATCAAACTCTTCCTATACACAGATCATTTTACTGTAAATCACTGCCTGGTGCAATACCAACAGCAGCATCAAGCTTCTCTTCATTGTATCCACAGACCTTGATGCACACTAACCTGTGCCATGCAGATTTGTACCAGAACTCTGTATAATTTCAAATTGAAATCACGCACAATACATTACTCAGAACTGGCCCCATCCTTAGGGAATATGCTATTCTATATAATAATGTATCTGGACTCATTACATTAAAGTTTCCTTATTCAATGTCTGTGTTAATGAATTCGCCTATTCACTAAAAGTTAATGCTCATACGCAAATCAACACCTAGCAGGTAGCAGCATTTGTGATCCCAAGAACACTGCGGATGCAACAGTGAGTGACCCGGGGCATTGCTTTCCCCAGCTGATGTTCCCAGGCTCTGTGGAACATCTCACCTCAACTATATTGCAATCACTTCCCTTTTCAAAAAATATTCAGTCCTAGGATTGGTAATTTTGTGCTTTCTGTCAGTAAATATATTGTGTTAAAAAAAATGAAAAGAGAAAAAAAGAAAAGAAAATGGAACAGGGCCAAGAAAAGATCTGAAATCCTCTCCAGTATTCCTAAACACAAGAATGCAGACTATAAAGGTAACTTTACAGACACAAGGTATGAGTTTGGCAGGCTTCAGTTGGGCAGGAGAAGCAGTAGTGTTGGTCAGGAGTGCCAATAAAATTTGCAAGGACAAACCTCCTTAGAAAATTCCAGGGGCGAGAGAAAGCCTTAAAGGTGGTGTTTGCAAACAGAAACTCACAAGAAACAAGAACTGGTGTAGGAGGGTCCTTCTGTATTTCTGTTGCTTTCATTGGTTGAATAAAGAAACTGCCTAGGCCTTTTGATAGGGCAACCCTTAGGTGGGTAGAGCAGACAAAACAGAAGGCTGGCAGAGAGAAGGCACTGGGGCAGATGCCATGATTCTCCCGCCCAAGATGAAAGTAGGTTAGAATCTTCCCAGTAAGCCACATTCCCATGGTGATACACAGATTACTAGATGTGGATTAAAGCAAGATGTAAGAGTTAGCCAACAAGAGGCTAAAACTAACGGGCCAGGCAGTAATCTAATTAATACAAATTCTGTGTGGTTATTTCAAATGTAAGCTAGCCTGGCAGCCAGGAGCCGGGCAGGATGGAACAAAGGACCCAGCCTGCGCTCATTGCAACAAAGAAGGATCTTCAGAAACAGTTGATGAAGATGGGACCAGGGTCCTTCAAGGGAACTTTCTTCTTTCTTCCTGTGTCACTCTTCCACAGGACCTCTCCTCCCACCTCCACCTCTCCAACCATGACTCATACTTCTTGCTACTCAGGAGAAGGGAGGAGCAAGCTCAGTCTCCTTGTGTATTGATAACAGTTAACATTTTCAAAGGAAAATGCAGAGTAGGGGAAAAACAAACCCCTTTTTTCCCTTCTCTATATATTTTTGAGCAAGAAGTCATCACGGATGGACTGTAGAAGACTCTCATGAAAGGCAACTGGTAAACTGAAAGAGTGGAAAGACATCCTGAGGAACTGACATCGTCTAAAATGGCCCAGAAAAGGTGCGGAGGGATTTCAGAGGTGGCGATGAAAGTGAGAGGGATGGACCATATTAATTAAAGAGAACCTTGAGTTAGAGGTGACTGTAGTGTTTCAGGAATAGGAAGACACAATGAACTAAGCAACAGAGAGAAACACTAGAATGCTTGAGGTATTTTGGAGTCAGTAGGAGCAGCAGGCTTTGGTAAACACGGGACTAAAGGGTGGAGAAGAGAGGAGAGGGACAAGTTTCTGAAGCTAATGAGTTGCTGAAAATACTAATTGGCACTGCACAGTAGAATTCAGAAGAAGAATCAAATCTGAAAACTGAGTAAGATGGTCATGGGAGATAGGTCAAACACCAAGGGACACAAGGGAGTATCCACCACTTCCACACGGTAGCCACACAGACACACCTACAGGAGTCATGCAATGAAAACAGAAGTGTGTAAATAATCAACAAACGGCTACAGGAAGTGCGGGCCTAGAAGACATTTGGAGAGAAAAGGTGACAGAGTGTCTTGGAAACATCAAGCCCCTCCTTGGATAACCATTGCCTCTCCATTGCCAGCCCGACAGACTACTACTCTGGAAACCAGCAGAACAAAGTCGGGAGAATTCAGGAAATGGCGCATATGAGTACAAACAGGAAGCTTGTGTCTACCCACCTGAACATGAAAGGCAAAACAGCATTTATACTCCAATTCTTAAACAAGATCTCTAAATTGCATCTCCAAATATTCTGTAGAATTTATTGAAATACACATGCCTTTAGCAACACCTTAATAACTGGAATGAAGAAAGCCTACTAATCAGTAAATTCTTTAGAAAATACCAAAGACATCCTAAAAACAGGCAAGCAGAGCCTACATTTTTTCCCCAATTTTATCATTTAGCAGGGCGATGGTAGCTCATGCCTTTAATACCAGCAGTCAGGAGGCAGAGGCAGGCAGATCTCTGTGAGTTCGAGGACAGCCTAGTCTACAGAAAAAGTTCCAGGCTCCAAAGCAACAGAGAAACCCTGTCTTAAAAAGAAAACAATTTTATCATCTAGAAATTAATATTTTAATGTCAGTTTACCATATCTATTACTTAGTCCATATATTAAAATTTATCAGCCAGGGAAAAAAATTAAAATTCCTAATAACAGAAAATAACACTCATGTAGTTCTCAGGGTTTTAAGGGAGTTTTACATACTTTCTTAAATATATCAAACATTAGGCAGAAGTAAAATTTTGACTTACAGGAATCATATAGTGGGAACACAGGAATTCATGTATAAGGGAAGGTGTTAGCTACATGTTTGTTGTAGGGCTGTTATAATGTCTAAATTTAATGCAGCCTTAGATCCTACCTATAAGGGGCTGACTGAACAAAATGTAAGTTGTTACCAGAGACAGAAATCGTGAGGAACAGTAAAGAATGGAACAGGCCTAGCGCTACCTGGAGAGATTTACAATCCAGACAACTTGAGCACTTTATATAATTTTCTTTGGTGTATGAATTTTCATGAGAGAAAGAAATGTTCCACAGATATTTTTAGTCTATCAGTGACGTCAGAGGGTTGAACAGCCACTGACAATAACAAGTATTTATAGAGAAAAAACACCGAGGAAAGCTTGCACCGTGAACAAAGGGTTATAAGTCATATACACAAAACCTTGCTTCTCTGAGAAAGGTGACTTGGATTAAAACCCACATGTAGAAAACTACGTGTAATGCAAGGAAACAGTAGTTGGTTTTCACAAGCAAAGTTGAGGCATTTTTACTCAGAAAAGAATCTGCAAATTACCAATGAGCCGCATGAACCATGCTGCCTCTATGTGCACAGTACTCATGTCATAGCGTGATATGCCTACAGATACACCCAGAAGCTGATAGCACAGCACTGCTGACCATATGGCTCCCAACTCATTGCATATAACATCAACCATAAACTATTAGGAAAGAGAAATTAGTGTAACATTTTCAGTACTAAGAAAACAATCTTAACATTGACTAAGTGCAATAATTTAATTTTTTCAAGTCATATTGATTTGAGATAAAGACGGCCTTAGTATAAAACAGTAGACTAGAATCCCTGCTAAGTGGGTGACAAAGCCGATGCAGATTCTGCCCTTGCTTAGGTCCTGAGGTTTCTGGGTCAGTCATATCTCTGAACGCAGTGGCTTCTCCCTCAGCTTCTGGACGAATAGCATCCATGCCCACACTATTAATGGACTAAACTTGTAATTCCATCTACGCATCACTAGGTAAGGTTGTTAAGCTTCACCCTCAGCCTACCTGACCTCTACTGTAGACAACTCCACTTTTGTTTATATTGAGTGTGGGTTTTCTTCCGGTCCCAAATATCATCTTACAGTACATAAGACCATATTGTGTTGTAAGCTTGTACTGTTGACACGAACAGTGTGAACTCATTAGAAAACTAAATCAATGAGTCAGACGTAGAAACAAGAAATAACATGTGGGATTCTCTGCTCCGTGAAAGACAATCTGCCAGTTAGCAAGGGCCACGTGGTAACTGCCTGAGTTTTCTTCCACACGCCTAAGAAACAAAACGAGGCTCATCTAGGAGAACGTGGAGAGATGACCCACACAACCCAAGTAGTTAAGAAAACATCTGATTCATTTCAGTAGCAATGAGGAAGTAACAAGAGACTTGTGCACCGTGTGTATGAGATATAAGAACTAAATGTCTGGCATTACATATACAAATCATGATCTATGCACAGAAGGTACCGCATGACGTGGGTTGTTAATATAAATGTATCTTCCAATGAAATTGAGTGATCATAACATTCTGCGAAGACTTCATTTCAAACGTGTGTTACACAATCATTGAAAGTCTAGCTTTGACTCTTTCGTAACCTTGACTCCCTAAATATTATCCCTACTGTACGGTGTTCCTAGAAAGGATCCAGTTCAGTGAAGGCACAGGGATCATGAGGCTGTGGATGTAGTTACTTGCATTTATCACATGCGAAGCTATTAGGGGCTACTTGGAGAGAAAGTTATGTGGTTGCTAGGCAACACAACTTTGCAGAATCAATCATGAGCCAGGGAGACAGATTCCCCGCTACCACACTGAAGCAGATAATGAGCAGACAGGCTATTAACATGCATAGGTCTTTATGTAACTGTGGACTTACAAATGCGCATAGGTAGGGCCAGCAAGATGGTTCAGCCACTACAGGCACGCGAGGCCAAGACTGACAACTTGAGTTTGATCTTCACAGTAGGGTGAGAGAACTATCACCTGTAAGCCGATGTCTGATGTGTGTAAGTGTGCTATGGGAAAGTGTACACACACACACAAAACACATCCAATCAATAAATGTCACCTTAAATTTGTAAATGTATACCTAGTGTACCTATTTACAGGTGATAAAAACTGTAATTCAGGCAAAGAACTCTGAAACCACCATCTTGTTATGATACTAAACCAGATGACCTCTGACGTCAGTGCAGACATCCCTCTGAGTACTTAAGTCAGTTTCCAAGTGTCTTGAGAAAGTTCAGAAGTTGAACCCCATGAGAATTCTCTGAGATCATAAAATTACGTGTAATAAGCAAAGCCAATGCCACTTAGACTCCACCCTTAAAGGCTCCCTAGCCTTCAAAATTCTACCACAAGCTGGGGACTAAAGGTTCAAAGCATGAGCTCATAGAGGACATTACAAATTCACATCAGACATTACCTCAGTGATACGTAAGGTAGAGTACATTTCTTGAAAGAATATAAACAATAACATATGGTGAGCATGGTCAAACAACAGCAACAAGACTTCCTGCTTTAAAAATAGACTTTAAAAAGTCATGGGGGGGATTTAAAAAGATTTAAATGGATGGCATCTTTCCCTATAAAACACTTTATGAGTTCCTGGATGATCTTTTAAAGAATAAAGGCAAATATCTCAAAAATCCATCCAAAATTTGACAAAAAGGAAACTAATTGCGAATGCACTCTTAGACATGGTATGAAAAATATACTGGAACACAGTCCTGTGGTCTGCCCGAGGGCCTGAGGGAAGCCCCAGTTGACCATAAAAGGGCTGTCTGCATGTACTCAGCAGACCGCATGCAGGATCAAGTTCACTATGCAGTCCATTCCTTTGGGCTCCCAGGAGCTCCTGAGGGCTGGCAGCACAGGAAGGTCTCAGGGCTCAAAGCAAACAGGATTCAAAGACTTACCACTTTCCTCCCGACAACCAATGTGTTTGGTTTTTCTCGCTTAGCTCCTTAAACACACACACACACACACACACACACACACACACACACACACACACACCATAGAGTCTCAATGATTTAGCAGGTGAAAATTTTAGAAACACTTGAAAAGAAGGTTTCAAGCTTCCTTGGGAGAACGGGAAACCCATCTCTCGTAGACAGAATCCCTTTCCAGTAACACCACAGCTTCTGGAGAGGTGAGGTATAAAGAATGGGTCCGTATCAGGCAGTTACTCTGCTTAGCAACTTAGAAGGCTATTCTCAAATTCTGTAGGAACAGCTAGTGTATACATCACTAGAGTAAACGAAGTTTAAAAATCAAAAATCAAAAGGCAAACAAGAAACTGAAGGCAGGAAAGGCGCACGGTGCTGCACACCGAGAGAGCATGCAGGAACACACAGCTGCTGGGCCGGGATGCTATGACACGAGGGTGGCCAAGAGGATGGGTGTAGAGCCCCTGGTTTAGCCTCTGAAAGGCTTCTGGGATTTCTGTGCAGTGGTGTACACTGACTGAAACTACTACCTAGGACCCAGACTATGATTCCCAGCTAGTTAGGAATTGACGTCACGTCCAAAGATCCAGACGGTGTCTGTCAGTCAGTTATCTAACTGATCGCCTCTTGCTGAGGGAATTCACTTTAAAACGCAGCTCTTTATGTGGGGACTCAAAACAGATGCAGAGTTCATGAGCAAGTTGACAGCCTTAACACTTTCTGAACACAGAATAGGAAAAAAAATAATCATTTAAAGCCAAATCTGACACCCACACAGACGTAAGAAAAGGCACACAAGTCTTCCTCTTGAACTAATTAGTTTAAACTTGTTTTTCTTACCATCTGATTTGTTTTTAGAAACTTCTATATTTATTTATAGTCTCTCTAGCCAGGAAGATGGAGAAAGAAATTAATATATATTAATCAGGCTAGGATGTTGCTGAAAGCCCTCAATGAAAGAAAGAAATTAAGTGCTGAGAAAGACTGAGTACAGATCATGTGACCAAGAGGTGCCTCAGCCAGAACTTACATACCGCTTCACTGTCGCTTTCAGATGTCCATACCTTACCTTTGATCCTCAAAACTGTCTTCATATCTCCAACATCTGGACTTTTCCTAAAAGCACCTATGGGGTGTTATTAAGAGTTAACCAACAAAACCACAGGACAATTGGCAGGCATTTATCCATCAGGTTGGGGTGGTGACTGTAAACTCAAAATCTTGCAAAAACAAAAAAAAAGCACCTTGGGAAGTTTAGTGACCACACAGACTCAGCAGTCTGGTTTCAATTCTCTTCTGGAAGCAGCCACAGCTGCCCCCAGTCCCTCTGTGTGACACTGCTCACCCGTGAGTGGCTTATGGCACAGAGATTTCAGCTCTTTTCTTTCAAGGCCAAGCAGACCTTACACAGATAAACCACTAGAAATCCATATTCCACCTTCTATTGGTTTGACAACATGTCTTTCCAACAGCTGTATTCTTAAGCTGACGCCCTGTAAAGCAGATATGCACAACACCTCAAAGGTGTGATCACTTTTTACATCCCTCTGATAAATCACCTAAAGGAGCAGCTTAAAAGCAAGAAGGAATTTTTGCTCACAGTTTCAGAAATTGCAGTTCATGGCTGACCATCTCCATGGACTGTGGCCGCATGTCTGGACCAGACGTCCTAATAGAGGGGAATCTGGAATGAGCATTCTTCATGTCAAGGAAAACATAAGCAAGAGTAAGAAGGGACTGGGACCAGGCATCCCCTCGAAGTTCTGTCTCAGCGCCTACTTCCTGTAACTAGACCCTACCTCAATTTTCCAGAATACTGTCCCCCCAAAATACTGTCCCCAGCGGGGAACTGACCACTCAGTATATGAGCCTTCAGGAAGGAAATTTCACTTCTCCATGACAGTCATGTGCTCCTTTTAAAAGTCTACAGAATCTACAAAAAGGAGGGGCAAGACTAAAGCCCTCTTCAGGCCTGGTGCAGAAGGCGTGGAGGGGAAGCTTTCAGTGTATGGAACGCCGCCGAATCTGTCCTTATAGCAACAGCGCTGTCTCCACAGCATCCCGGGGGCAAACAAACGATTAGAAAAGCGTGCAAACCCTACTGTGCAAACCTGCATTTCTGCCCGGGGTGCCACTCACTCCGGCTGACTTGCATGAGCAGCAGAACTGTAAGCAAATATTCTAGGTAACGAGGGTCTTACTCTGAGGGGAAAGGAAGGCTATGGTTTATTTTTCATTTACTGCACATGACCCCAGAAGTTACTTGCTTACAAATAACTCCTTTTCCTGAGGGAGCCCAAATCCACCAAAGTCACTAAAGGAAGGGCTACCACATTCTCTCACCGCATGGACTAACTTTTTTTTTTTTAACTAAAACTTTTTTTCATGGAAACAGTTTATATTTGTTATTATACTTGTCTTTAAAAAGGGGGCTTTTTTTTTTATTTATCAGTGACCCTTTCAAGTTGAAAGGCATATCAGGAGAAAGCAGGCAGGCAAGAGTCAGCCTTCCTTTCCAGCTCCTCTTACAGCCACCTACATGAGGGACACGATGTCCTCACTGGTTCCAGAGTGACCTCACCTCTCCATGGTAGGAGGACTGGACAGGAAACTCTGGCCTCTAAGTCACTCCCAGCAGGGGTCTTTGCATGTTTGAAGATTTTCTTAACTGGAAGATGTTCAGTGCAGGAACAGTTAAGAATCATCTTATAGATTTAAAGTTACTGGAGACTGTTAGATACTGCTTAAGCAAGAATGGAAAAGGAACGCCCCCTCCCCGCCCACCTTTTGGTTTCCACTTGGGAGGCTGGGATGGGGACAGCACCGGGACTTGTTCCTATGGTCAGAGCCCAGGAGAGCAGTCTAGGTGTGTTAGCCAAATCACCAATGTCACCCCAGGGAGAAGGAGGCCCCAGCGGACCTGGTCAGTAGGAACTGAGGAGGACACAGGACCAGAGGCAGGAGGGCAGGAAGAGCCAGGCTGCTCACCTGCATTTTTCTTTGCACGAGTGAGCGGATGATGCATTAATGAGCGAAAGCATTCGCAAATAATTGCTTGCACTGGGGGATAGCTGCATTCCCAGGTAAAACCAAAAACAAACAAAAGACATAATGCTTCAGGGGGATTAGCATTCTAAATGAAAATTATAGGGCTCCTTTCGGAAAACAGGACAGTGCAGTGCTCCGGAGCTCAATTTTCACCATCCTTTATCCTGCAGCCTGAAAGGCCTTTCCCTTGTTCTTTCCAAAGGGAAATCACAAATAGATAAGAACGGATGCCCAGGTAAGAAAGCGTGAGCAGGCACCGTTCAAATCAAATAAGGACAGTTTATTTCAGTAAGTTGGCAGGTGCTTGGGAATTTATCATACTTAGGAAGATAATTTATAGTTCCCCAGTCTTTCAGTACAGACACTGGGGGGGGGCATGCTAGACGCAAGCTGTAAACATTATAATTTCTCATAGGATGTACACATTCTCATGCACATTCGTCTGTAAAGACCACGGTGTGCAACCAGGCGACATATTCCCAATGCTTCCAACAAGTGTCCAAGGGAAAAGAAAACAAAAGCAACCACAAAAGAAATTTAAAAAAAGAAGTGAAGCAAACAGAGATAAAGAAGGCATCTTCTTCCCAGACAAACCCTTAGATCTGAGGAAAACATTTCTTGTTAGGTGTCAACAACAGCACAGATAATTGTTACTACGGCTCTGCTGTGAGTATGGGGCATGCCCTCTCCTGCCTTGACAGTAGCCACACTAGCCTCTGGGATAAAAGACAGAGCCAAGGTTTTAATCCTAACCCTAAAGGGCCAACCTCAGCCTTGCCGTGACCTGGTTTCTAATGCCAAGCACTGCACTTTAGATGCTGTCTGTTAGAACAAAATGAAATGCTCCTTGCTTTGCTCTCTCACCCAAGCCTCTGGATTGGAGTCAACAGTTAACACCCAGCTGCTTCTAATGCAGCGTGGGCTCACGGGAGAACAGTTCAAGAAGAGCAAATGTCTTTTAGGAAGGGCGTTACTAATAATCTTTGCTGCTTCCTACTGTGGCCCTCATCAATATAATATTTATATTTATCATGGACTAGCACATATCACTCAAGTATTTATACTCTCATGGAAACAGTCATGAAGACATGTACCAATATTTAAGATGGTTCTCTGATCAATGGGGATTCTCCGGTGGGGAGGGGCTGTTGGTTCCGTCCTCTGAGCGTCATGAGTAATGTCAGCTCAGGATAATTCACAACTATTCTCATGGAAGGTTTTCTGCCCCGGAGGCCGGCCACCTAAGTAGGGTGACATTCGTGGCTGGCATGTGTAGTGCCAATGTAAGAAAGGTGGAGAGGAACACGTAGGGAATGGTGTCAGCTCCAACAACGCTCTCCAAATTCACCCACGCCCTCAGTGAGCTCTTCCAGAAATGACCTTCCTTCCTCCCTCTGTGTCTTCCTGCCTGCCTTCTTTTTTTCTTTCTTTTTCAATTAAGAATCAAAAAATGATCAATTTATTCTATGATGTCCTAGTAAGCACAAAGCCTTGGAGGAATGCTCAACCATTCTTTACCGAGCCACATCGGTCAAAGGCAAACAAAGTAGGAACTGAAGCCACTGGTGGGGAAAACTTTCAGGACATTTCTCTAAGAGTTTGGTGTCTTTGGAGAGCATGCACAGGGATGGGGTTTGATGTTTACTTCCTTCTCTAGGGAATATTCATCGCATTCTGTCTGGGCCATTACGGAGTAAACGCACACTCACACACACACACATACACACACACACACACACACACTCATACACCGATTCCCACATCCACACGACGTACACTCTCTCTCACACAGACACACACGCTCACACTGTCTGCAAGGCAACATGCAATGGATCTTTATAGCAAACTGGCCCCAGGAAATTATTAATGAGGGGTGAAGAGGTTACAGGCGGCTAAGCCCACAAGAATGCCTATGCAAAGAAACTGCCTATTCAGACAGAGGAGCTGAGGGCTGTGTGGTGAACACTGGCACTTGGAAAGGAATTCCTTCCTAGGCAAGAAATGGTCTCTACTGTGCACAGCCAAAATAAAATGAGTCATAACCTTCCAGGTTTCCTAACTGTGTATTAGTTGGATGACCTCTGGTTCCTAAGGAAGTCAAGGGCAGCACTAACTAAAAAAGCAATCTTGCCCCCCTACCTCTTTCCCAAATACCACACATGAGGACCCATCGAAGATGACACAGGTTTGCTCTTACCAGATTCTATTGCTATCACACACTGGATGACACAGTATTTGTAACGTTTGGCTTCACTTTCAGGAAGGGAAGCAAGAAAAGCCCTGCCAGGAAACAGGGCGGTTGTACTCTTTGGACAAGCCCAGGCATGCCCCACCGACAGAGCTGGCTGAACCTTCTCTTCCTAGAGGAAGTTTGCCTGCCGCTAGAAAAGTTGAAAGATTGTAAGCGATGACTTTGAAGGCTCCAGAAAAGAACTTTTAGTCCCTCTACCCCAGCAGGAGGATTGTTGAGAGCCGAAGATAGCTGAGATTTAATGATAAAGAGGAAGTTTTAGGTTCATTGGCTACCTCCAAACATGAGTCATATTTTTCTCCCTGTGAAAATGGCAAGAAATCCACTGTCCCCAAATTAGGATGGATAAAGCGACCCTTACCACTTGGAAGAAAGAGATGGCACCCAGAGAGGTCCTACAAACAGACCTGTTGCAGCCACCCTCATAGGGCACTGCTGCTTCCAATTATTTTCTCAAGGCACTCTTCTAAACAAGATTTTCATAATATCTTTTAATATACAAATATTTAAGATGGTTCTGTGATCAATGGGGATTCTCCAGTGGGGAGGGGCTGTTGGTTCCGTCTCCTGAGTACCATGAGTAATGTCAGCTCAGTATATTCACAACTATTCTCATGGAAGGTTTACTGCCCTGGGGGCGGTCACCTAAGCAGGGTGACATTCAGGGCTGGCATGTGTAGCACCAATGTAAGAAAGGTGGGAAAGACGATAGCACATTCCCTTTATCTTATCCCTCTCTTCAATTTATCATCCTTGATTAAAATAACACATAGGCCCCATGTCTATTTCTTTCGGTTTCTGCATCTTTCTGTGAAGTCCCAGGGCCTAGAAAATTACAAAATCTCTATGTTGTTTTTTCCCTCTTCCTACACTGTCATTTTCAGCTTAGCTTGTACACCCCAGCTCCAGGAGCTAAGGTGTAAACTGCTGTTCCCTTCCTATGCCATGAAAACCATCTATGTAGACCTGTAATTATGAAATTTTCTAAAATGCTTATACGTGCTATATAGCAAGTAGGTGTATTTATGAAATCAAAAATAAAACATGACAATAATTATCAAATAAATCAAAACAGATCATATAAGAAATCAAATCTTTATAGATTTAAATGTTTACGTTTTGAATGTCTGAATGCCTACCACGCCCTGGACACGACATTGTGGGTGTGACAGCTTGTATTCAAAACATGGAAGGAAAGGTAGACATTTTTCCTTTTTTTTTTTTTTAATCTCTGCATGGTGAGTACCTACTGCCTGTAGTGAGGCTCCAGGTATACACAGCAATCTCTGCATGGTGAGTACCTACTGCCTGTAATGAGGCTCCAGGTATACACAGCAAAGAAAGCGGAGAAAGGAGGAAAAGAGCTACACTCCGTACAACAACCTCAGCCTTTACCCTGGTGGAGGCTCACGGACTTCATTTGTAAAGCTGCCTTCCAAAGAGTATGGAACAGCAGGGCTGATTACTAAACTAAGCCACACTTCTTCCCAGGACGCTACTCCTGCAGCCCATGCATATGTAGTTAGGAGTGAGGGACACACATGTCCAGGTATGTACAAGCTTATGAATATGAGGTTAGAGCTTGTTAAATTTTGAAATCTCCAATAGCATGAAAACTCCTATGGTTCAACTGTAACATTAATGAACGAGTCTAGCAAGGTTTCTGCTCTAGATGGCCTCAAGCCAAAAAAATAGGTTCGCAGAACTCCTCCTGAGTGATCTCCAGTTTAAGACAGATACTACAGGTCCCTGGGGAGAAGCTCGGCTGGCAAATGGTCTGTTTTGTACATGTGAGGTATTGAGTTTGGCTACCACAACCCGTGTAAAAGTAACGCATAAGCAAATTTTAAATTAAATTAAATTAAACAAGGGGTGGTAGATGACCCAGCACTGGGAGGTGGAGACCAGCAGATGATGCCTGGGATTTGCCAGCCAGTCAGTCCTACCCAACTGGCTAGTTGGAGGACTGTGAATGACCCTGTCTTGTGAAATGTAGCTGGCATTTAAGGAGCTATACAGGGGTTGAGTTCAGTGCCCTTGTCCCAAGACACACACACACACACACACACACACACACACAGAGAGAGAGAGAGAGAGAGAGAGTACTGATGCTATTGTATTGAATACAGTATCCATGGCATGAAAATAAGGAAGGAAGGTCATTCCCACCTTTATTCCAGAGTAGACTTAGCATTTGGATTTCATTGTAGACAGAGAATGGTATTTCTCAATTAGCTGAAATCTGCACCTGGTGATCCACGCTCCATCTAGTTAGAAATACTTGAATTGTTGCTTCCTACAAAGTGTGTGGCACAAGAAATTAAATTGAATCT
This sequence comes from Dicrostonyx torquatus, assembly GCA_028555095.1. NCBI lineage: Eukaryota > Metazoa > Chordata > Mammalia > Rodentia > Cricetidae > Dicrostonyx > Dicrostonyx torquatus. Next base: position 6,183,034 of record JAQHUG010000085.1, read on the forward strand.
TTCCTATAGCCAATGATGCACTCACAGAGCAACACAGTCCACATCTAAGATCTCTAGGTGTTTCCAATTAGGGGCAGCAAAATGGCCAGTAACTTATTTACATGCAAAGGGGAAAACAATGTCCTTTTCCCAGCCATGTTGTCCCACTTTAGACTTCATTCTCCAAAACGGAATAAGATAACAACACAGGTCATATTGCCGTCTGTAGAGTATGACTTGTTTTAACGTCAGAAGGAGAGTATCTGCCCAACTTCCCTATCTTTAAATAAGTAAAACTTCCTTCTGGAGCTTTCCTTAAATCCCTGGTTTGACCAACACCATCCCTGTTGTTGAGCATTGGAGTCACCAGAGTCAGCACCAGGAGTGTGAAGTCACTGGGCACCAGGGTTACAGGTCTGCTATTGCAGAGACAGTCAACAGTATCTCTAAGCTTCTTGGGAAATGCCGTACCTACCTGTTGATATTACATCATTGGGGAAGATATTAAGAGCCAACTACTATCTAGAACCCAGATTCCTTTCAAATTCCTTCATCACAACTCCACCTTCGTGACTCACGGACGATATCGACCACACTAGAACTCAACCTATTAATGTTTTAAGATATGAAGTATTCTTTAACCTGGTGTCAGTTCCAGCACAGAGACCTAAGTGACACACAAAACGTGGAAATCAATTTTGGTGGCTAGACTAACACGAAGATAGCAGAGGCAAGCTCTCACCCGAGTCTCAGGAGGGGTCTGCTACTAAATCGTTAGCAAATTGATTCACTAAAGGGCTACGCAAAGCCAGCCACTTTCTTCAACTTTCTCATCGCCACTGAAGAGATTCCATTTCGTTCATTAGCCTCTGATGGACTTAAACTATCAATAAGCTGTCGAAAACGTTTATTTGATTTCGGTTGTGATTTCTTTTTCTTCTTTTTCTAGCATCAAAAATAGATATATACAGCTTAGGGAAAAATCTATAATAATTTTCAAATTGTTGAACAGAAAGAGCATTGATTAATTAGCATGAAAATGGAAGCTCAGGAAAGTTTATTATCTCTTCGATCTAATTTGAAGATAACTAGCTACAAAATAAACATACGAAATTTTGTCTTTTTATGGAAACACTGAAGGAAATATTAAGAATAAAATGTTTGAAATACAGACAAAGAGCAGAAACACAATGTCTAAATTACAGCACCCAAAACATAAGATGACTTCCTAAATATGCTGGCCTTTGTCCCTTGAGTAAGAAGATTTGCACAGTCAAGCTCCATTGGTTCATGTGGGAATTACTCCTTGCTTTAATTTTCTCTTATCCTTCACAAGGGAAACCTCTCCTTCTGCATCAAAGATTGTCCCTCTCCATCAACAGCTGTGCTGAGAAACTTGCCTTTGACACCGAGTCACGGGAGCGCCTCTCACAAGGCAGAATCAGACAAAATGCTTACCGAGCTCTGCCAGTTGGATACTTGCCAGAGAATATTCTAGACTGGAGTCAGCTAAAGGGTAGGTAGAGAGAATCTGAGAAGAACATGGAACTTTGAAAAGACTTGGTCAGGATTCACATCTGACATTACGTCACCCCAGGAGATGCGTCACTGTCTTTTCTACAGAACTCAACTTAAGACCACCGTATCGGGACCTTTTCACTACAGTGCCGGTGCAAGTGCAGAGCGGTATTTTCACTGTTTAAATTATTACATGTACTTGTCCTGTGAAAGCAGAGAGAAGAGACTCCCATCCGTGCTTCTGATAGTCTGCTGTCCTTAAAAATCAACCAGATGATAGCTTGTAAGTATACCTGTCATAAAATGGCAGTCAGTGTGTATTTTTTTTCTTTCTTGTATTTTTTGTTTGTTTTTCAAGACAGGGTTTCTCTGTGTAACATCCCTGGCTGTCCTGGAACTAACTCTTGTAGACCAGGTTGGCCTCATACTCACAGAGATCTGCCTGTCTCTGCCTCTCCAGTTCTGGGGTTAAAGGCGTGCGCTACCACCGCCTGGAGTCAATATGTATTCTTACCAAAAGTATGTGTGTCAAATTTTTCAAGGAGTTGAAACATAAACCAAAATCCTGAATAAGATGTAACACAGAAAAAGAACAAAGACCACCAATATATCGTTGAAGAAGTTCATGTTAAGTCGGATAATAAGCACACCCAAGTCCTTAGCCCAGGACCGAAGGGTGCCAGGAGGAGGCTGCCCACACACGGTACCCATAGCACAAAGCCAGGTTGCGTTTCTGCTAAATGTCACCACTTCTAATTGCAGCTGACTTCAATTCTAAATATACATGCTAAATAATGAAAACAATGAAGTTATTAATAACACTCCATCACAGAGAAAGGAAATCAACGTAGAATACATGCCTGGTTTTATGTGTCCCAAACACCGTCCTCCCTTCTACACACCCCAAGCTTGTGCAGTCCAGGCACCATGCTTGCGTAGACAGCAGTGGGTGATTTTAGTCTGCTTGTGACACTATAAATATTGGCATGTGCGTCCTGCCGTGAATTCTGAACTCTCTCTCCAGGGTCTGCTTCTGTTTTGTCCGTACGCCAGAGCTACAGAAAGCCTGCCCATAATCTCATATGTTCAGAGCTGAGACAATCAACTTCATTTCCAAGAAAGAAAAAAACATAGCCTTTGTACCCTTTGAGTGACTATAGAAAACAACAGTAGCAATAATAATAATAATAATAATAATAATAATAATAAAACAAAAGAAAAAAAGCCCTTTCTTAAATATTTTTGCTTTCCAGAGGACAAATTAAAATTGTCAATCTTAAAACCCCGAGGCACAAAGAGAAAACTAAAAATCGGGAGAAAACACCTGAGCTGCAGCTGAGGTTAATTTGAAAATTCTGAAGGGGAAGAGAATCCCAAAGACAGAGTCTTTGCAAATAAATTTTGGGAGGTCATGATTTTTTTCTGAACTGCGAAGAAACATGATCACAAAGTTCACAGTGTAAAAGTAGATTTTCCTGGAAATGATACATTTCTGTTTTCTGGTTGAGGAAACAGCATTGTAAGCGTCATCATTATGATCTGCCCCTCAGGTTCTTGGTTCGTCAATTTTATTCAGTCTAAGCAGAAAGAATGACTGGGGCCATCCTGTGTGTACCCTTTTAGTTCCTCAAAACAAAGCCAGACGTTAGCTGCATATCTCAGTTGTGAAATCAGGCATATGACTCACTTAAAGATCTTAGAGGATGGTCTAGGAAGCCAACAGCACAGCAGGACAGGCCGTGCTGGCTCTAAGTGTGCTTTCTGTATTTCACCCCAGACCTTACCAGCTGAGGCACTGTGCTAAGGATTAGTCAACACGTTATTGACTGACACTTCAAAGTCACGGAAGATAAGACTCATTGATACCTTAAATCCGCAATGACAACTGGTGACTACTGGAACACTCTGGGAGCTTGGAAATGAGGACAGGAAGCAGAGAAATGGAAAAGGGTTTTTTGAGCAGAGCACCTGGAAGGATGACCCCTAAACGTCTCTGGGCTTCGCGTAAGTGTGAAGAACCTCTGCTCCGGCCACAAGCACTCGCTAAATGGGCAGCTGAACTATGGTATTCACCTTCTAACTCCTCTGTCCTTTGCAATCACACTGAGAGACCCTCGAGCAAATAAAAACCAAACAAATGTGTATTGCAGAAACATAGCTTTGAACGGTAACCACATAGTCACAAAAGGAGAACCACGTGAGGTTACAGATGAGTAGTTGATTCATGGTAAAGATTCTCCAGGGAACACACATCCCAAAACATTGGATTGAATATGGTAAACACGCTGATTTATGTATTTGATCGGTTACATTTAACAAAGTTTGGAAAATATAGGATAGTAAAATAATGATATGAAAAAAATTAAACATATATTTTGAAAGGAAAGTAAAATAAAGCATTAGGAACTAATCTAAATATAAAACGTGAGACCCTGGGGCTGGAGAGATGGCTCAGCGGTTAAGTGCACTGACTACTCTTCCAGAGGACCCGAGTTCAATTCCCAGCAACCACATGGTGGCTCACAACTGTCTGAAGATCGAGTTCCAGGGGATCTGACGCCTTCACACCAATGCACATAAGATAAAGTTAAATAAACCATGAAAAATATTTTAAAACAAAAAACAACAAAACAAACAAAACATGAGACCCTTTTTGGCTTGTTAGGGTCTTATCAGTAACATTGACATAGTTCTATAGTGTGTCGGATACAGACCTTCATCATTAACAAATAAGAATTCAGTTCTATTTGTTCCACAATGGCGTGTTGGACTGTGAAAAGACAATTGCATGCCAAAGGCATAGGCTTGCTCTCTCCCAAACCTCTGCTTCTACATGCAACTCTTCCTTTTCTGCTACACTCTCAACCTTCAACATCCCCCTTACATACTGACATCATAGAAGCCTGTGCTATCCTGGAAGTAGGACAGCCTCGGGTTCCTTTAGCATTCCAAGAAGGTCTCTAGTATATCATAAGCCACACTGGCTGGGAACACCAGGTGTATATGTAACCACACTAGCTAGGCCTGTTTCCAGAGTGTGACAAGGCCGTTAGAACGACAGTGTACAAGTCTGAACTGACCTCTTGGACCAGAGGGATGACGGGGCATTGGGAAAAAGAAGATGCGCATGGTGCATACAGATCAGTTGTGGGGCATCTTGTGTAAGAAGGAATAAGGGCTATCTCGGTAGCCCTTGGGAGCCACAAAGATTTGGTCCTTAGTCTTCAGCCCAGCAGTACCATCACCGCCTTAGAACTTGTTCAAATGCAAACTCTCAGGCTCTACTCAGGACCTGCTAACTCAGAACCTGAATTTCAATCTGACCCCCAGGTCACCCACACCTGATTGGAGTAGCTTAACCACACCTCACTCAACCCCAGCTCCACTGTGGAGAAGCTATTTAGCATTACCCTCATGCGGCTGATCAAAGGGGTAAAAAGGAGGAGCTAAATCCTAGATTGTTGTTGGAGGCTAATCATTCATTCCCAGCTGCCCAGAACCAAAATAATCACACAGAAACTATATTATTTGCAATACTGTCTGGCCATTAGCTTAAGCATATTTCTAGCAAATCCTTATATTATAAATTAACCCATTTATATTAATCTGTGTATTGCCATGTGGCTGTGGCTTACTGGCAAGGTTCCAGCACATCTGTCTCTCATGGGCAGCTATATGGCATTTCATTGACTCCACCTTCTTCTCCCATCATTCAGTTTAGTTTTACTGCCTAGCTCTAGTCTGCTAAGCCATTGGCCGAAACAGCTTTATTCATTAAACAATAAAAGCAACACATATACAGAAGGGATTCCCACACCACTAGATCACAGAGTAATAATAAGGAGAGCTTGGCACAGTTTGTGTCGGGGTAATCAGCACCAGACTTTGGGTAATGACCGCGTACAGAAAATACAAATACAACTACAAATATTTTACTAGCAAATAGAAATGTCAGTATTCACTCACAACCTTTGTGGTCTTCTTTAATGGACTGTATCATACTTTTGGAGACGTTGTGTTGGAATACAGAACAGAAACTGCCCATCTGAAGCTGCAATTCCACATTGGAGAGCTAAGACCAAGACAGCACATGTACTCTAAACATATGTGAAATGGAATCACTGGATGGCAGTGAGGTATCAGCAAGACGGGTTCTAGGATATCAAAGTAACAATAAAACAGATGTGTTCAGTGTTCCGATTTTCAGAGGAGATGGTACAATGACCAGAGAACGCTGAATCCCGTAGACATATCAAGGAATTCACCCTTTCTGCCCTTCCAGTGGAAAGCCAGCGCATGGCAGTCACGAGGCGAACTACTCAGAGTCTGGCAAGGCCAACAATTTAGCTCATTGAGTTTGGACACGCTGCCCAAGTCTGGCAACACGAATTGGACCCTCATGAATTTGTGGCTCCTGCCACAGCCTCCCTAGCGCTGGAGTTACAGCGTAAGACATCATCATGCCTGGCCCTCAGAATGTACGCAAAAGTGAAAGGAGATAAATGACTCCATAACGTTGCTTGTTGACCTCTACACACTCACACATGTGCACGCCCTCCTGAACACCCACACACACTGTTTACACAATTAATAGCAATGTGCTTCACCTAAGAGTGCTAGCAAATCAATAGGGAGAATGTAAAGTGTCTGTGGATTTCACCTGCATCCTAGGTATGTAAGGGCTATGAGAGCCTGGGTCTTGTTCTTTCCCATGCATGGAGCCTATATCTCTCTGCTGCCTGTCTCCTATGTCCTAACATGCCAGTACAGAAACAAAATATGGCTCCCCCTCTTTAGCTCGACTCTGGGACCACTCTGCTATCAGTTTCCCTCTTATGTCTCAAATCCTCACACCCTTACTTAGCGTTCTTCTGTAGCTCTCATTGCATCAAAGTATTCAAAAATTTTTTCAAGTTTATTTTTTGTCTGGTCACCCTATTCTTGATTCTGTTGCTTGACCCTTGTTACTCTCCACACTCTGTTTCAAGACAAGTGTCCCCATGCTTGGACTGTAGCCCCTTCATGGGGATTTCTTCATGCAGTTTCTCATTCCTTTAGCTGCGATCTTCAGTGGTCATCCGAGTTCATATGTCTCCATCTCTACTCAGGAACAAGTTAGCTGTAGTCATAATTTGACTTAGTGAAGCTCAGGTGGTCACTGGACTTTTTTCTGAAGTCAGTCTCTTCCTTTCACGCCTCCAACTTACAGTGGCCATCCCTTTAGCTCTATTTCTTATGTCACTGTCAAAACAAGTTATACATTAGATTAAATTTATTCTGATTTAAGAAAAATCTCCCTTCACCTCTGATTCTGCAAGGTACTTGTGCTGGCTGTATTTCCAGTCCCTCCGCACATAGCCTTCTCCCACAACTTCTCTCAATATCTTTTAATAACTCCATTATAAATAAGCTTGCTATTTTTTCAACTATGGCATTTTTTTTAACCCGGCCTAAATGCTGATGGCAAATCTCTGTTTTCTCCATCTCTCTTCCTTCCTTCCTTCCTTCCTTCCTTCCTTCCTTCCTTCCTTCCTTCCTTTCTTGTTTTCATTTAGAGTTTTGAGGCAGGGTTTCAAGCCTGGGTAACCTTGAACTTACAGCAATTTCTTGCTTCAACTGCCCTAGTCCTGTAAATATAAGTGTGCTATCGTTACTGGCCTTAGATGTTCTCCTTTGAGTATAAATGACTTGGGAGCAACAAGCTGTACAGATCATAAGAGACCACAAACGGTCGATGTGATGATGGCTGGGGGCCCGGAATGGCACTTTGGAAGGTGATAGAACGTTTAAATGGCCAGGGTCTAGTAAGACGTCTTTATATCACTGGGACCAGGCCCTTGAAAGGCACAGCAAGAAACAAGCACCTGCACTTTTCCCTCTCCCTCGTCTCAGTCATATACTTCCACCCTGGTGCACTGTCCCCAACCTTCGACTTAAAGAAGTGGGTTTGTCCAGTCCTGATGAGAATTGCTACAACCCTGAGCCAAAGGAGACTGGTCCCTTCTATGAACTGATTATGGAGGTAACTCCTTCAGTGCTGGAGAGCTGAGGAGCACAGGGGCCAGTTCAACTTTTCATCCCCCGTTATGCTTCACAGGTTGAGTAGGAATTAGCCTTCCTCTGTCATTTACATCTCCATTCAGAGAGTTTGTGCAAAGACAGCATACAACTACATAAAGGAGTTGGGTCCGAATCTCAGCTGTTGTATGCAAAAATCACAGAGAATCCAACGTAAGAGAAAATCGTAGAGATTTTTGTTGTTGTTGTGTTTCAGACTTCAGGCCATGGGGGGGGGTGGGGGGAGAAAGGAGGGAAGGAAGGGCAAGTCTCACATTGCACAGAAACTATAGAATCCACCAGTGTCTGTGGTTTAAACCTGGAAGTCGGAGGACTTACTTCTTCTGTCAAACTTCCAACAGCAACGCTGAAGAGGTGCCGGCATGGTATGACAGCATCGGTTACTGAGAGCTAGGACGGATCGTTGATTCAGTGTTTTGTACTATGAATTACTTACTTACTCACTTCCTTTAAAGCCAAGAAAACTAAGCAGAGCTGAGGGATGCCAGAGGGCTAAGACATGCTATCGACTTGATGTAGAAATTAGCTTCCACCTCTGCTCACTCCGATGCCCACAAGCATGCTTGACTTCTGCTGTTCATCCAAGGTGCAAAGTTTATGCCCTCCCCTATAAAGGCTCCATGTTCTGGATCAGTGTGACCCAACCCTCCTGCTCAGTTTCCGAGAAGGAAACGGAACATTCTAACGTAGTCAAGAGACTGCTGAGAGGAAAGCTGAGGACCGGATTTCAGATCTAATTCTCCAGGAAGATGAACCGATGTCATGTGAGGTCTGTCAAAAGAGGTAGAATTCCAGGACAGGCAGAGTCCCGATGACCGTGAATCATGACTGCTGTTGAATTCCTATTTCACATGGCTGGAGTTACAGGTCTGCTCTTCTGAGCCAGAACAATTATTTCACAATTAGTTTAGACATGCCTGAGCCCAGAAGGAAAATTTCAATTTCAATCATCATATTTTCCCTTTAATAGAACCCAGTGCTACCAGAAAGTAGGCCAATGCAACTTCTCACGTATAGTGGATTGGACAGACAAAGGTGCATGGACTGAGCCTTGGGGGTTTGCAAGCTATGCTATAAAATAACAGCGGCGGGATTTCAAGGGCTAGACAAAAACAAACAGACAAACAGCCAAATTTATCCCTTTGCTCTCAAGGTGGAACCCAGGCACGGCCCTACGAAACAGCACAGGCAGCCCTAAATTAGGACTGCAAATCTATCACTTAAACATCTAGTAAATGACCCAATTTGTTTACATGGCCCTCTAGCTTTTTATGGACTTTCCATAAAGAAGTTATTACATCCATTCCCTTTATTTTGTTTAAGAGTGTTTGAATGAGCCCCAGAACCACAAGCTAGTTAAACAAGCCTGGCTTAGATGGACGTGGTCTCATATAATTCACCACTACCGGGGAACTTTGCGGAACGGTGTTTGTAGTTTGGAAACCCGCAGATTCCCACATGCCAGAAGTATTTCCTGTGCTTTGTGTCATTTTTCAAGGTTCGGCAGATATAGCCTATGAGGCCCGTTTTCCCATTTGTTTTTTTCTTTCCAGTGCAAAGTGTGGCATTTGCACCTCTTCCAGAAGGTCTGCCCCTCCAAGGCTTTTGCGGTAGCAGACTAACCATTGTGAACAGGCTGCAGAGAGGAACACTGCAAGGGAAATGGGAAATCCAGACAAGCTAATGGGTTCCCTAAGATGCAAATGCAGGCTGTAGAAGGAAATCATTTTTTAAAACAGTTAGCTTAATGGGGTGCCCAACTGATGCCTATTAAAAGTTATCGGTGCAGATTAAAAATGAATTTCCACCAGGAAAGGAAAACTCTGTTTTAAAGAAGCAGAGAGATTATTTAATTCCTTATTCCATGTGCTTAATCATGTCTTTAAACCTCCAGTCTGCAGATATCCTCAAGAAAACAGAAATGAAAGTTGCTCTTTAATGGTTTCGTGTCACCAGTTAAGTTTCTAGAGGAGCCTCTCAATATCCTGGCCTGATTTCAATGTGCAACGCTATGCGGGTCTTAAATGGCTGCTTCACGTGCAAATAGTTAAGACAAGTTTGACCGCAATGACCAGCACAGAGCACGATTCTGCTGCAATCATATCTATATCTCTAACGGATAGAAATTGCATTAGACGCTATGAAAATGTCCCTGTGCTATGACATGTGGTCTGAGTACTGTGAGGCTCTCCATGGGCCTATAGAATGCCAGCAACAGCACACCAAACCCTAAGCACAGTTTGAGACACTGTTACACTCAATTTAATTGGTTATAATTATCATTGCTGTTGTTATCAACACAGCCAGCTCGCCCCCCAGGTCACCTTCCTTCAACTATATATGTACAGAGCCACGCTTTTCAAATATATCCGATTTCAATCTCTTTAGGTATCTACAAAACGGCTATAATAAATCAGATCTATTTATTAGTGAAGCTATTTTTATTGTTATTGATCAGAACCGGAGCCTTATACATGCTAAGTATGTCCTTCAGTGATCTGATTGCAGGTCACACTTCAGCACGCATTGCTGTAGATTTATGGTGTCCCCCAATTTCCTGAATAATGTGAACCTCAACCCGCGTAATCATGTCTAGGTTTAAAATAGGATGAGTCAAGAAATACACACTTTGAATGGTGCCAGTTTTCCAAACTGAGTGAGAAAGCACCCACTGATAAAAAAGTTTAAAATTCTGGCATGGTGGCACACACCTTTTATTCCAACACTTGGGAGGCTGAGGGAGAAAGATCTTTGAGGCCAATCTGGTCTACATAGTAAGTACCAGGACAGCCAGGACTATGTAGAAAGATGTTGTTTTGAAAAAGAAAAAAGAAAGATGGGAGGGAGGAAGGAAGGAAGCTAAATATTTCTTTTATCTCATCTGCTCCCATCTTGCTCACATCTCAAGCAAATGCACTGATGATAAGCACCCTCAATTGCTATAGAAAGGGAAATTATAGCACTTTAATGCTTCCCAATTTACATTTCTAACACCCTAGCCATGAACACGTGTGACGGTACAGGACTTAAGCTGTGATCTATCCCCCAGCAGAGAGAAAAGATGACTGGAAGACAGATATCCATATAATGAGCCGGGAAAGAAAAAAAAAAAAGAACTGCCAGAAGCAGCAGAAGTGTCATGGAGATCTAACCTCTGCTGATGTTTCTCATCTATTTTGTGATTCGAGGGCAGGTATGCTGGGCAGCTGGGCGTCCTTACGCCAGAGACCCATTTCTACCTTACAAACCCTGACATGCTTCAAACAGCCTCCACCAGGGGCAAGGATCCCTGAAGCGCAAACGGCACAGTTGCAAATAATGGCAGCCCATCTACAAAGCACACTCACCGTCGTTTGGTCACTTCTGGTCCTTAGCTATCTTAAGAGCCAGTAGGCGTTGTGATAGATACAGGGGCCAGAAGGAACCTGAGCAGAGAGCTGCTGCAGTCTTTCAGCAAAGGCGTCTGTCTCGTAAGGACTAGCGTCCTACTGCACTTGTCTTCCTCTTCGCTTCAAACTAGCAAGGCTGATGTGGTGTTTAAGTAACAGCTTCATTAGACCAATGCCTTGAAACAGAAGCTGCCTCTGGTCCACCTCTGGAACCCTCCCCCAGCCTCCTTCTGCCTGCCATCTACTTCATGAACGAAGTGTGAAAATAGCTCTTTGTTTCCATCAAGGAGGCAATGCAGAATAGTGTGATCACGGGCAGGGCCCGGGAGCTGGGAGGGAGATTATGCAGTTCCTCATCCAGCCCATTCAGAATATGCTTAACTACTGAAAGAGAAGAAGAAAAACACTCAAGCAACGAGTAATTAACCATGAACACCAAAGCAGAACTCTGGCCCTTCATGCCTGTTTAGAAAATAACTGAAAATAGTGGTTTGGAGCTGCATTATAAATGTGAAGACAATTTTGTCTTTCACTAGGTTGACTGTGAGCGCTGCAGGAAGCAGACCCTGAAAACAGCATCAAGACTTCAAATACAGGAGCTCAGGACAGCTTTCTCCATTTCCTGCCTTTGCTCTAGAGTCTAGACTCTTCTTGTCTTTGTTGTTCTGTTCAGGCTGCTCCCTTCTGTAGAATGTTTCCTTTTATCTCAAACACTTAACACTTATTTTGAGTCAAGTCAGCTTATGCTTAAAGGACCATTTCTCCTTGAACCTGCTATTTGGGAAAACTGAGCCATCTGGACCAAGCAACTGTTGAAGTGTGGTCAGTCCTCTTCACCCTGCTATTATGGCGGACACAGAACTGATAGCCCGTGAGCTAACGGATGGTTCTGCCAACCTTCTGTAGCAGATTTTCAAGGCCAATAACCGCCGTGTGCCCAGGAAGATGGAGCATGAAGATGGTGAGTTTTAAAACCAGCCTGGGCTGCAATCGTGAGATCAAGATCAGCTTCAACTGCAAAGAGAGACCAGATGTTTGAAAAGGAGGAAGAAGAGGAGGAAGGTTGAAATAACAAGTTCTTCTTTGTGTAGCCAGCAGAACCCCAGCCCCCAGGGCAGAGAGAGCTAGGGACAGAACACATGCTCATCACAGTGTCCTAACAGAGCATTCAAGAGCTGTTTCACAGAGGCTAGGCACAGGCCTCCAAGGCCTGTCTTGGAGTCAGACTTACCAGCTATGAAAACTCCACTAAGCTATTTGTTTATCTGAGTACCGCATGGGATGGTTGCAGACGAATTATGCCCTTTCTGCAAACCCAGAGCATAACTATGCTCCCTGGCAGGCACTTCTGAGAACTCCTAAGGCTTTTCAAAACGAGGGACTTATACAGAGCCCCCGAGATCCATCCCTAGACTGTCGGTTCTGTGTTTCCCTGGTGGCCCTGTTGTCTTCTCAATGTGAAAGACAGTGCAGCAATGGGAACACGTGATCTTGATAACAGTAATGTGTCCTTGGAACTGGGGGGCTGGCTTCCTTTGAGGGAATACAGTACTCCTCAGGAGGGGGTCAGAAACACACCTCACCTCACGGGGAAATGACTCAGCTCAACAGGAAAGGCATGACGGAAGCCGAGCACAAGTTAGAGGGATTACCACAGGACATGAGAAAGCAAGAGCTGTAAAGCTAGCCTTGGAAAGACAACGGGAACGACCACCAAGACCAATGACAGCCAAAAGTAGGCGATGCCACCTCCAATGGACCAGAATAACATCTGTGATGCCTGAGATCTAATGGGAAGTGAATTCAAGGCCATCCGTGTGGGAGACATGAACTTAGAATGTACAAAAAGATCACGTTTAAGGACTTGGCTTTAGTGTTACCGCTCACCTTTATAAGTTCTGCACCATTTCTGTTCAGATTTAACCATTTCAACAAAAAGGTTCTTAAATTAAACTTACGTTGTTTCAGGCAAGTCGTTGATCTATTGTAGTGAGTTTACTTTCTGGTGTTCTTGGCTTTGTCAAACAAACAAACAAACAAACAAACAAACGAAAAAAACAAAGAACTTCTGAATGGGACCAACCGTGTGCCATCCACCCTAAAATTTTCTTCCATAGAAGAGCACACTGTGCTTGCTCTAGTTCACCACATGGTTATTTATCAATTCCTATGAAACATTTAGTGAAAACTGTTGCTATAAGAGACTGACATCTTAAAAACACACACACATCTCCATTTTTAGAACCGACTTTTCAGAAGTTAAGCATCCATTTCATCACAGCCAATTGCTGAACTGAAATATTAGCTAAGGTAACTCATAAAGCAGTTGTCTGCTTGCTGTGAAACTGAGTGGTAAGAATTCTAAAGGCAGCCCCTTTCGTCATCTGTCAAACCATCCCACGCTTATACAGCAGAATTATCACAGTATGCATTAGCCAGACAGACTGATATATGAATCGAATACGCTCATTATGCAGCTGCTTACTTAAATGCTCTTGTTTTATCGCTTAGCCAAGCAAAGTGCAAAACCTTCTTATAGAAAAAAATGCATTGAAATGTATCTTGTTCTGACAACATGATGCCATTGGCCTATTTGAGTCTAATATGGGTGAAAATAGATCATCACTTTGGCAATTAACTGCTGATAAGCTAACTCGTACCTTTAAAAAAAAGATGACTTTTCTCTAAGGCCTCACCCAGTTTTCTATCGGAGGACACTAGGGTCTTCCCAGGTCAGACATCATCATCATAGTACTGGCGGCTAATTTTTAGCATCTTAAGGTGGAAGCTGTCCATGAGTCAAAGCCCACAATGAAAACCAACCTGGTTTTCTGGTGTCTCATGGACTTACCATTCTCAAGAGTCTTAGCCCACATCAAATCCCCGTCCTCAGAAGACACAACTGGTGTGGGAGACTTGTCTGTTTCTGTCAATCATGTTTTAAATAAATACTGATTGGCCAGGTAGGAAGTATAGGCGGGTCAACCAGACAGGAAGTAGAGGCAGGGCGATGAAAACCTCTGGAAAGCAGGAAGCTTCCTTGGCATTCCTGCGCAGACCACCAAGGAGGCAACAATGTAAGCTGCCCAGCTGAGAAAAGGTACGGAGCCATGTGGTTAACATGGATGGGTTAATATAAGTTATAATAGCTAGTAAGAAGCCTGAGATAATGGGCCAATCAGTTAATAACCTAATGTAGACTCTCTGTGTGATTTTCTTTGGGGCTTGCTGGCTGTGGGGTACCGGGCAGGACACAAACCCCAACGAGCAGGACCCTCATGTTACACACAACATATATGTATACATGCAAACAGCACTTTAAAAAAGAGTAGCCAGCATCACAGCGTATCTAGGAAACCTGCCCATTGCTTGGTACCCACTTGGAGTACACTTGGGGATTGGGTATCTTCACCAAAACTGCCAAGTAGTATTCTGGTCTGCCCCACCATTCCCAAGTTTATCTGTCTCTGAAAAGGACCAAACACTGTGGATGACAGCTTTAAAGAGGGCCTGCTTCTATAATAGATACCATGGTCTTGCTATATAAAGGTGTCTCTCGTCCAGACTCTTTCACAGATATTGGTGGGAAGACAAGATTTGTCTTGCCCTTATCCGGGGTTATAGCTCCTACAGAGAACAAATCAGACTAAGCCCAAACTCCCAAAAGGACTCAGAATCCATAGTAAGATCTGAGAAGAACAGACCACCGACTGAAAGAAAAGAGTCAAGGAACAAGAGAAATCTAAGGCAGCATGTAAAGTTCTTTACAGCTAATTATCCTTGATGAGACACGAAGGTTGGATGGTTGGACTGAAAGGTCAGAAGAACCTGACCTGGGAGACGGTATGTCTAATATCCATGACAGGAAGGGACAGCAAAGACTGAGTGGTCAGTATTAGCCGGGGAAGCAGGGACAGTCAACCAAAACACTGGACCTCCCATGTCTGTCTCTTTCAGGTGCAACTCTAAAAGTAAAGCCAAGAACCTGCCAGAGAGGTGTACCCCAAAAGAAACCACACCCCTTCTTTAACAGCAATCTTAGCCAAAGCCACACCTCAACCTGGTTCAGCCTCTCAAAGGCCATTGGCTGAAGGAGGTTCCCCGTCAAGCCTCTAGACAGATTCATAGGAGAAAGAAAAGGGAACTAGGCAGTGGTGGCGCACGCCTTTGACCCCAGCACTCAGGAGGAAGAGACAGGGGGATCTCTGTGAGTTCAAAACCAGTCTGGTCTACAGAGTGAGTTTCAGGACAGGCTCCAAAGCTACAGAGAAACCCTGTCTTGGGGGAAGGAAAAAAAGGGAAGGGGTCATTTTTTTTCCCCTCACAGGTGAAGCCGGAAGTGGAGGTAAATATGTAGCACGAAACGTTTAATAAGTGAATTTGCAGTTATATGAATAGTACAGAAATATTTAGACTACAGTCAATAGTCACCAATAAATGACCCAACACATTAAAATTGGAATAATCTAATGAAGAAACTTTGATTACGACATGGTCTTTTGACACAAAACAAAGCCAATGGGGATTACTCTAGATGTATTGGAAATACTGAATTTGCAGATATTTTATACAAGTTAACCTCCATCAGATTATCATCAGGGTTTTTAAATATAAGACATGGAAGTTTATAGATAGAGCTGAGAATCAACACTACAGAATTTACAAGCACAAAGGTAGAAGTGGCCATGAGACGGGTGCGAAGGAGCTTTCAGGAAGGCTAATACACCAACACAGCTAAGGCTCAGCCGGGTGAGAGAGCTGTTACTACTCAGGCTGCCACTGGAGAGCAAGCCTAGGTCCGAACCCAGCATCTGTTTACCAGGCATTAACAAATCCCCTGCGCATCTGCGGAGCATCTGCGGAGCATCTCCAGGACCTGTACACGTTCCGAACACCTTCTCAATCTAAGGTGCGGGAAATCTGGATCAGCACAAGCCATAGATAACTGCTGGTACAGGACTTTCGAAACCCACCTCCTGCAAGGAAAGGCCAGGACTCATCGTTACATAAGAGTTCTTTCCCTAGTCAGCTGCCTCCGCTCTCCTACAGAGCAAAACCATAGGAGGAAGTTTCTTCTAAAGCTCCAAAATAAGAAAACTAAATGTTACAAAGGTCACACACTAACTTGCAAGGAAGTCCTTGTAGCCCTCACTCAGACCCTGTCGGACACCTTAAAGACTCTGCTGGGTTTGTGCACAGAAGAGCTCCCAAGCTACACCTAAAGGGGTAAGAGGCGGGCACAGTTTGATTAGGTGCGGGCATGTAGCAGCAGTAAGAAGAAAGAGCTAGCACTAAAGGAGGGAGCAAAACCTCTAAAGCGTTCCTAGTGGACCATTCTGCCCTAGCTCAGTTGCCCCCAAGGACGATGAAGGCTCCTATAGAAAGAGCAAATGAGCCTCAAGAGAGGCAAACTCTGAGTCAAAACTCAAAGTGGTGAGAGGGAATGAGGACAGCGAAAAGCAACTTCAGATTATGGGTCAATTAAAACCCCTGACACGATTCACACGAAGTGTGACACCAGCGACAG
Source organism: Dicrostonyx torquatus (assembly GCA_028555095.1). Lineage (NCBI taxonomy): Eukaryota > Metazoa > Chordata > Mammalia > Rodentia > Cricetidae > Dicrostonyx > Dicrostonyx torquatus. The sequence goes on from JAQHUG010000085.1 coordinate 6,199,525, forward strand.
CCTTGGGATGACAATCAGCGCACAAAGTAAGACTTTCTTCTTGTTGTTTCTGAACATATACGTGATTCCTCCTGCTGCAGCGCAGAGGCTCTCAGGAAGACGTTTGGCAACTCATGGTAGGATGGTAGGCATTCTCACCCCAAATACTTGTGTCATATCAAGTTTAGCAGCCAGACATCCTCCAAGTAGGTTAATGGTATTTTTCAATTCCTTTCCTCCAGGAAAATTGAGAAAGCGTTGCTTCACACTGGGAGCCTTCAGGGTATGAAATAAGCCCTCAGGGATGAAGACGGGCTGGGGGTGATGTTCACTGGTAGAGATCTTATCTCACATGTGTGAGGCCTGGGCTCCATCACTAACGGTGAGGGGGGAGGTAGATAAAAGCATTTTTCATTCAAATAGCAAGAGTAATAATCTTAGTAATAATAATAGGAGACAATAATTAACTAGTAGCTGGGTAAATGATGCCAGTCCCTAAGCTTCAGTCCCGCCCACATGCTCCAGTCTAAGTGTGGATATCCAGCTCCACTAGGGAACAGACATAGCATCCAGTTCCCACTTACAACATCAAAGTAATGCCGTAACTAAGGCCTAGGAATATAAACACATTGGGAGGGGGGCCTTGAAAACAGAGCCAAGCTCCTTCTATCACAGAACAAGATCAATTTGGACAGTGTCTTGGGCCTTTAAAAGGCCTTTGCAGACAGCACATCAAGTGGCCCCCTGGCGTCTCTGGGTGGAATTGTCAGGAGGGTTCACACCTCCAGAGCTCCACAGTCATCAACACAAAGAGCAACAGGGCAATCAAAACTCAAACACAACCCAAGCTGAGGCTGAACAATAACCCAAATAAAGAAGTGGCAATTTTAAAAGCCAAAGAGAAGGAAGAAGCAGCGACTATTCCAGGAAATCTGGTCACATTCCAGAGAGATCTTCTCTCACACCCACCTGTTAGCTTCAAATCCTAAAACCCTGATGAAGTGGAAAACTCAACCTGAGCATGTGCAGAAAAATAGCTCTATACTGCCCCCTAGTGCTGGCCAGGCCCACCTCTCCTGAGGCTGGAAAGGATAAGGTGAGTTCCTCTGCTCTCTACTTACTTCCTGCTGCCAACACTCCAAGAGCTAAACATAGCCATATCCTCTGCCCACAGATTAGGAAACGACTGGGCTATTTTTAGCATCCTACATCTTAGGAATGAGAAAGAGCCAGCCTCAGATGGCACCAGAATGTGTGTGGCCTGGCTTACTGAACTCACCTCTCCTGGGGATGTGGAGCAACCCAGAGCCTGTAGGCAGTTGAAAGTGCCAGGGCTCTCACTGCAAAGTGCTGATAACACGCGGGACGCGGGTCACAAGAAAGGACCACAAGGAAAGAGCAAGGCCATGCGCAGGTCCAGAGGAGTCTGGGAGATGCTAGGACACAGCATTAAGAGATGAGGGACCAGGGACAGGGAGAAGAAGAGCCTGGCGCGCTGGTGGCATGAAGAAGTTGATCCAGTAAGAAGCGCTGTTTTGAACTGGACATTTATTTTGCATTATATAGGACAAAGGTTGGTCCGATCTGCTTCCTGCCTAGGTAATAGCTGGTGCTGTGGCTCCTTTGACCCCTCAGCCCTCTGCAGGCCATATGATTATAGACAGATCGCTAGAATGCCCTTTGATCAGGTTCAGGAGCCTGCAGATGCCACATGCCATCCCATCAGCTAGGGGTAAGGAGCAGGCACAGCCATAAATGTGATACTGTGTCCCGGCACAGCGAGGGATAAATGAAGAGTACTTATATATTTTTGAACTTTTTTTTTTTTAAAGATGAACACTTTACAGAACTGAAATCCAGATGTGGAGCCTTGAAGCATCCCCTATATAGAGAAAATGCCACTGCCAGTTAGAAACTGCTTGCACTCCATTCTCCATCTCCAAACGTCGTTCACAGACTTCTTACCTGCTTGGTGAGGTTGCACTGTAAGCAGGTGACAAAGTAGAAAAACGTGTCCCTTTCTTTCCAAATGGCAGCACTTGTACACAGGGTGTTTAATATTCCAGTTTCAGGCAGCCTACGTTAACATTGCGGTTTCATGGGCAGTATAAAATTTCTATTTACAAAAGAGTCTCAAGAATTACTTCATAATGGCAGATCAAGAGCAAAAGACTTCAGAAATGGACTGATGTAAATCATATGGGGTTCAGAGGCTAAGCAAATTACACACCCGGAGCTTCCCTGGCCTTATGAAAGGAGCCTTTCTCCAGCTCTGTGCAATCCCAGCCCAGGGGAACTTGTATCTGAACGTTTTCTAAACATTTCAGGTACACTTGAAAGCTGAAAGTAATTCTCATTTCCTATGCCGGATTAAGTCGTTTCCAACACACACAAAATAGTCATTCACGAACACACACACACACACACACAAAAAAAAAAAACAAAAACAAAACCCACCACCAATAGGTGAGGGCTTCTAGGCACAAAGGCACGTTTTTAAAACAAAGTTCAAGAGAAAAAACCATCACTGACTGCCTTGAAAACGTTCAAGGAGCCTCTCGACCTCTATCTTCTCACTTAATTTTTAATTGGTGCCTGCCTTCCCGTATACAATGTTTCAGTTAAGCACGCTGATACCTTTCCTGAATTCTTCACTCTACCCACACCCCCCGGGATACCTGTGCAACGTCAAACTTCCCACAACTCATTCATTTTCTTCTTAAAGGTGTTCTTTTACTTGTGTCTCTGGTCATATACCACCCTGCAATGTCTTTTCCAAGCCTTCCCACAGCCCCAGTGTCCTCTCCACGTTGAGGCTGTGGGGCACTCCCGCTCGCGCTGCCCAGTGAGTTTTGGAAGTTGCAAACTCCCTGTTTCCCCCACCACCCCGCTAAAGTGCACGCGGACTCACAGGACTCCATCTGCAGCGCCAGAGGCGCGACCATCAGCTCCAGGGTTGAAGGAAGGACCCCCACACGCCACCGCACAATGCCAACCGGAACGCACGGAGAGAAGCGGGAAGGGGGAGGAGGGGGCGAGACTCACCGTTCTGCTCCTTGTCGCTGGAGAGCTGCAACTTGCTGCTCAGGTTGGACTCAGCCCGAGTCCCGGTTCTCTGGCCGGCCAGGGCAGATGTCAGCAGGAGGAGGCCGAGGAGGAGCATTTGGCTGACTGGGGCGAGGGCTCACTGGCGGCGGGCACTGGGGAAGCGGCGAGTCCGAGGCTCAGCCCAGCCTGGGGAAGGCTGCGCTGCAGTAGAAGCGCCTGGCCGGCTCTGGCAGCGGAGAATCGCAGGGTAGTTTCCACATAATCCCATCCAAAACTTTTTCCTAGAGCCCTCTTCTGTGTCTCCAGTTTTTGAAAAGGATCAAAGCAAAACCTGGACCTGAACCAGTTTCCCAAGGTTTAAACAAATCCTGAGCTGTGCCGAAGTGCCGGAGGTTGGGGGGGAAGCGAGGGAGGAAAGAGGGGGTGGGGACGAGGGGGAGCGGCGAGGAGTCGTGGCGACTCGCAGGGAGCACCTGTCAGTTTGGGGGGCAGGACGCAGGCGAGGACTCGAGGTCCCGCCGAGCCAGTCTGGAAGCCAGGTCGGCAGCGAGGAGAGCACCTTGGGATCAATGACAAAGCTGCAGAGCGGGGCGGCCGGCGGCGCCCCACCCCCACCTGGGGGGAGGGGACCGTGCCCGGCGAGCGCCGCGCGGGTCCTGGGCAGGCAGGGAAGCCGCGGGGGCTACTCGGGGTTGGCCCCAATCCTCTGCGGAGCCGCCACCTAGCTGCGTTCGGCGGCCACCGAAGTCCTCGCGGGTACGGAGTACGCTCTGCAGGGAGCCGGGAGACCCAAGGCGGCTCGGAGTCCCGCGCGCTCGGTTGCCTGAGCTGCAGCAAGGTTGGACGCACGGCTGGGAAGCGGTGGCCGCTTTGCACTGACTGCGCTGGGAAGGCCTGGCGGGCCGGGACGACCGCGTTTGTCCCCTCCCCGTCTCCACCTTCCCCCAGCGGGCGGCGCGCGGGGAGCGGGGCGGGCGGTCGGGCGGGCTCTGGGGGCGCGGGGGGCGCGGGCCGCCAGCTGGCGGGCCAACAGGTGCTGGCGCAGACAGGGGGTGCTGCGGGGCCCGCGGCAGACTGAGCCCACACTGTGGCGGGGAATGCCGCCAGGCGGCCTTGGCTTCCTTTCCCCTGGGCGCCCCTAACCCCAAATAAGGAGCCTGAGGGCTGTTGAAGGGTGCAGAGAGAGCAAAGTAGCAGAGGACAACCACTCCTCTTCTGGCTCTCCCTGGCTGAGACTTGTCTTTCATTCCGAAGGGGATCCCCACTCCCAAAGAGCTTTGCCAGGACTCGTGGCCAGAGTTCTGAACCAAAGAAGGGAAGTTGAACTCAGGATCCTTCTAGAATGACTCTTTCTGAACTAGGACGAATAAAACAAAAGTGAAGATAGGGTCCAAGTTGTCGCATGAATTGAAGCCGTGCACCACTGTATCCAAATGCATCCTGGCATGCAAGGAATTGGGTTTGGAGAGGTAGCATTGAGCACAGGAGTCTTCGCGTTCAGCAGTTGGGTGCTGCATGAGAGTTTACATGAACAGCACCTGGAGTGTCTGGGGACACCATGTGGCAATTCACATACTGTCCTAGGCTGTCCTGGAGCCCCTGATATTTGAACTGGTTGCTGTTATGCATGAAATGCTTGGTCCTGAGACCTAAAGGGGTTTGTTCTCACTGATTTGTCAGCAGAGCCTGCAGTGGGTCCACATGGGATGCACGTGTCTGTGACAGGATCTAGCATGCTTTCCTTATCAAAGGGCAGAAAATCCTCACGAAAGTGTTGAAGGCGCAAGCAAAATTTGAGTCCTAAACAAAAGGATGCATCTTCTTGAGCAATAAGAAAAAAGAAAAGAAAACTAAGAAAATTTGAGATGACGTATCAAGCAAATGCCTTGCTGTGTAGTCAGGAGTGTCATCAGATCTTCAGCTCAAGGGCTTCAAACCCAGAGCCAAGGTAACCGTAGTCCTGAAACCCAGGCATAATTCAGGAAGAGGAATAAACTACCCGACCAGCCTCCATGCTAAAATGTCAGCCCTTCTGTTCTCGGACACAATGGGGCCTACCAAACAGCTCTCTCTCTGCTAACCAGGTCCCAGCCCTCTTCTCCTGTCCTCTAACTGGGCAATGGAGAGATTGTTCCTTGGGATGACTCCTTCTTAGCATCCAGGAAGTCCTAAGTTCAATCCCCAGTGACGAATAAAGAAAAATACAGTTCTCCCGTGAAAACTTTACAAACGTGTCCCATTCAGTCACCCATGTTCTTTGCTTCCTCCCTCCACAGTGCTGGATATAAAGACAATAAGTCCCTCCCTCAGACTCTGAGAGTGGTACAAACCTTGTGACTTCGTCCAAGCTAGCAGCTCATCATGTTCATTCCATGTCCATAACTGCACACAGGAATCCCAAAACTATTTTGTACAGGTGTTGCATCTGCAATGTCCATTTTTAATCAGGAGATATGAAAAAGACACGCCTCCTAAATGGATCTTTTTGCAGTCCTTACTGTCCTTTACTGTCCAGTCTCCGTGATTTTCTTGGTTTTCAGAGCAGGGATTTTTCTAAATGGGTTTCTTGCATTTCTATACAGTTGGCGTTCTTGACCACCCACATAGGATATGTGTGTGTGTGTCTGTGTGTGTGCGCGCGCACGCTCAGATTTAATCCATTTGCACTCAAGACTGCAAGGGGTGATGACTAAGCTTTATTCTGTATCTCTTCAGATTGGCCAGAACAGTGCCTGGCACACGGGATCATAAATAAACACACTGGGCTGACTGACAGGTTTCTTTATTGGACTCACATTCTCCCTGGAATTTCAGAGAAGGTTGTAGTTGAAAAGTTACAGACGATCTACAATAGGACTCCACCTCTGTGTTTCACCTCATCCATATTCTACAGAATGATTTGACAATTGCCTTTCTAAATAAAAGCAGCCAGGTTCTCCTGAGTGACCCCAAGGCAAAATCACATCCACATTGGCTGGTTTCTTCTCAATGTACCCACATGGTTGCTGTTTGAACTGCTCTTGCCCTTGGCAAAGTTCTTTTTTAACACTTTGTCCTCTGCTGGTATTTTGTTCCCTTTTGCTTTTAAACTTTCCCCAGGAAAGTAAAACCCTTGGACTGAAAGTCAGTTTTACAAAATCCAGAGTCCTGCAATTACTAAACAATCTATTTTGAATGAATATGGCTTTGTTTTAGCCCAAGGCATTTTCCTTGAGGAATGGTATCCATGCCGCCAACCAAGAAAAAAATCATTTCAAACATTCTTTGTGGTTTTCATGTTTTTTAAAAAACTGTAGGGAGCTGTGGGCATGGCAACCCTTCTGGATGGATTGGGAGCCAGTGCAACCTGTGAATTATAATGGAAATCCATGGCAGGATGCACTTGACTTCTGGATGGCCCTAAGGGTGAGAAGAGGAATCTCTACAAGTTTTTTTTTTTTAAACTGAAATAAGCCTCCTAGCAAGATATCCAAGATATCACACCAATTAATTCTAAAATAACAAGAAGGGAAGAAGGCTTGGGATCATGAGAATATATTTTTTACCCAGAAAATTAAATATTACAAATTGTTATTTTTCTTTTTCAGTACAACACACGTGCTTGTGTGCACACACGCACAGACATACACACACACACACACACTATTATTTTATGACATTTCACAGAACTTTTCACCATTTAGCATTAGGCAATGGAGCATGAGGTCTCAAAATTCTGAAACCTTTGTTCTACATAAACACTATATGTCTTGTTTCCACCATGCAAGCAAGCAACAATTATACCCACACATGGAAAACCCTGGGCCCAGGAAATCATCACTAAGCAAAGAAAATGCCACAGACCACAGAGAAATAAATGTCTGGTCCTGGGGGGAAAAATGGCAATAAATAAATGAAGCACTCAGTCTGAAAGCGTTTCTCGCTTTCATGTGTTTTCTCTGAGCACCCATGTGGGTACTAGAAGCTCTCCTTTAGTGACTAATAATAATGCTAATGATGATAGTAAGCCACAAGGCTGTGTTTCCAATCCAGAAATACGGAAGCGCTCGTTCTTCCATTCTCCTCCCATGGCCTCAGGTATCACTTTCTCTCAGAGATGGGGAGACACGTTTGCTGAGGCCCTCTCTCTGAGGAATGGAAAAGTGCAAGTTTTGACTTTGAAGTTGGGTAAGAGAATGAAAGGTAGGGAGTTAGATGTGTGTGGTCCAAGGCAGGATACACGGGTGACAAGGACAGTTGTTGAAGAGACCCTCTGTGGCCTTTCTCACTGAAGAAAAGCTGCCATTTCCTTTTGGAAATCCTGGTGATCATGCCCAGATATTTGCAAACTCTCAGAAGTGCTTGTCTGACTCAGACTTCAGAGAAAGTGAGCCGTCAGCAGCCAGCCCCAAGAAAGGAGGCCCTGTGACCTCCCAGCCAGGGCAACACAAGTTAGCTTCACAAGAAGCTGGGAGCCCATGGGCTGAGCCTGCCTGGACCTCTAACAAACATCACTTCCCTCTCCACCTCCTGTTCTTCTTCCTAGGAAATCAATCCTGGATTCTGTCCCAGACCCCTGACTAGTTTCAAATTCTTTGATTCTTTGAGCGATTATAGATAATGATGGCAATAGAGTCTCAACCTTGGGTGCTTTAGTTCTAATGACCAGCACAGGGATTTCCTAGCCAGAGTCTCAGATGGCTGAATGGATGCTGCTGCTTCAACAGGTCCCACCGAATTTATTATTATTATTATTATTACTATTATTATTATTATTATGCTCGAGAAGTTTAGAATGAGGTTCTCCTGATGAGGCAAAAGAAGGGAGAGAATGGGGTTGGGAAGTCACTGGGCTAGAGCAAGAATCACAAGTTTTATTGCATTCGAAAGACACTAATAAACTCTACGTGCTGACCACATTTTAATTTTTAATATTTGGCTGGTATGACAAGAACTCCAAGAGGAGGCCTGGCCCCGAGTCTATATCACATTAAAGTGAAATGGCTAGTGTAAAAACGGACTTGTAAATAATAAGGAAGTAATATTATTGTCGGCCAAGAACAGAAGGTTGATCTCATACTGTTCTATAGAGTCACACGGCTGGAATGTGAAGCAATCCGCAGAGCAAGGAGGATCCCATAAAAGCATGACTACAACCCGTCAGAGCTCTGGGCCCCATCAAGAGTCAGCCTGATGTCATTTGTCTCTCCCTTGCCATCATTTGTAGAATATGAGAGCCGCTGTCCCATGGTGACAAATCATAGCAAAGGGGTCAAGTCACAACCACAGACCCTCTGTTCTCACACCGTGACCCTCTTATTTCAAAGGTCATGGGAGACGAGCCCGTACACTTTGTGATCATTGTTTCAAGCACAACCCCTCTTTTGGGCTACGAGGCTTTGTAGAGGACATAGTCTCGGGTCATTACTTCAAAGCCAACATTCAAAACATGCTATTGACTTGGCGTACGTTTTAAGTGTCGCATCGTATCCCATAAATACATACAATGACTCTGTGAACATTTAAGTATATGTAAATATACGTGTGTGTGTGTGTGTGTGTGTGTGTGTGTGTTTTGAAAGGAGGTTGGCTAACCAATACAAAAGGCAGCTTTCCCAGCATTGACAGTACCATGGCTCACTTCTGAAGTTCAGGCTAGAGCAGCCAATCTTTATCCCCGCTACCGCGAACGTCTCCATTCCCTTGTCATGCTTACAGAGAAAAACATGCTTCTTCTTTTCCACCTTAAAACCAACCCACCTTTTTAAAGCCTCACTTAGAGCAGTTTTATTTCTTTTGGCAGAACTGGGACCGACGCTTCTCTTACATTTTTTGTACCTCTTACCCTGCAAATGAAAGCCCCTGTAAAGGAAGGCACCACCCTGCCGCAGAACCTTCCACGAGACCGAACAGTAAATTGGAACTTCGGTGACTGGAGAGGGTGGAATGTTGCAAGTCCAGACAGAGTCCATTCTACAGCTTGTTTGGAGCTATTGTGGGCCCCATTAGTGGCCATTCCTTGGCCACCTCCGATTCTGACTTAACATTCCTGCGACTAAATAAAACCTTTAGGGTTTATTAACTTAACAAGCCACTAGCATCTGCAAAACAGAAGCCTAAGAGTCCTCCTAGTAGCATCGGAAACCTGCGATAGAAATGTCCCCACTTTTCTATGACCCTCCTACCTAGTGTTTCCACAATATATTTGAAAAGTGACCTTCTTTATTCTTTTCTTGGTTCTGGTACTATACAAGCTTCATCAAACTATTTGCCCCATTTGAACTTGGAGTTTGGGATAACCAAATTTGTCTCTGTCCACAGTCACTCATGCTTGGGTCCAAAAATATACTCTTTTCCTCCCTTTGAAGTCGGAGCCGTGTTTATATACATCCAGTCATCTCTGTTTCCCTTCAGCTGCTCTTCTTTGAATTCTCCTTGAAATTAGGGGGAACCGATCTCCTCTTGAAGACTGCTCAAAGGCAAGCCAAAGAAAAGGAAATGAAGGAATTATTCACATTCGACCCCATGTTTTGAAGATTTTTACCATAGCCTAGCAATTGTAGATGTGTTCAGAAACATATTATCACTTAATCTAGCCAAAAATCCTTTGAGAAAGGGCATAGCTTCCCTCTTTTCTTTAAGATAGGGGTTCTCTGTGTTGCCCTGGCTGTCCTGGAACTCTTTATGTAGTCCAGGTTGGTCTTGAACTCACAGACATCCTCTTGCTTGTGTCCTGAGTACTGAGATCAGAGGTGTGTGCCACTATGCCTGGCTAGCCTCCCCCTTTCACCATGGTGTGATGAACCAAGACAGCAGTGTTCATATCCTCAGAGGGATGCAGTAATGACAGTTCGTTTCATTTATGCTTCCCTGGTGACCTCAGTATGACACCTTTAGGGGACAAAAGCCATCTTACCTGAAGATTTCTTAGGGTCTCTTTCTTCTTTTCCTCCTTCTTAACTCCATGTTGTTTCCTACAATGAAGCCACAGGCCCTGTAAACAAACCTCTCTCATGAATTTAGGGACGCTAACAGAGCCTAAGACGCTTAATCTTAATTGAAAATTCAAAGAGCAGAATGGATGTGGATCTTTAGAGGCAGTGATGGTGACTAAGGTCTCAGGCAGTCAGTCTCTTGGTGCAGCCCACCCAAAGTCTGGCTGGCCAGAGTTGCCAGCTTGCTGGCCAGCCTTAGTCATCTAGCGATGGCCTGAGTTTGGCCCACATGTGGTCTCTGTCTCCCGCTATTGTTCCTCTTTTGCTACTGATGATTGCCACTGGACAGAAGTATCACGACTGGGAAGAAGCCTCCTGTCTTCCCTCTTAGTTCTTCAGACTTAGGAACGTCTACGAATGTCAAAATCGCTCACATACTCCTACAGACATTGTGCTTGCTCTCAGCCACATGTTTCTGATTTAAGGTTCTGGGTGGAGGGTTTTCTTAAACTGTTTGCTAAGGCAAATTTGCATCTCCATTGATAACTTTACAAAGGTATTTTAGATTTCTTGGAGGAATTCCAAGCACAAAGACTGCTGCCTGCATGGACTGGTGTGTGGTTAAGCCCTCAGGCAAGCAAGTCTCCAGTTAAGCTCTTACTCCAAAAAGCAATTCCATTGGGGGCTGAGGGCATGCACATTATAAAATGTCCCCGCTAGTGTCACTTTTGTGTCACCCCACAGCTCTCGGGGGAACATATGTCTGTCTGTCTCCATCTATCTGTCTTTCTATCTATATTTCACATATTACTTCAGACATATGAAACTTGACAGAAAAATGCAAGACTCAGCAATTTATTTTTATTTTAATCACTCCGTTTCATGCTCAGGGATGGAAACGGTTGCACCGTCTGAAAGATATCTGAAGAATTCAAAGCACTTCAAACTAGCCTTCCCTTTGTGCACTTCCGGATCTGTTCTTTGCCGCTTGTGTAGACTTCTGTTTCAAGATCATTATCGCGGTGTACAGCGAGGCGACGTTCAGCTCTGTCAGCACCACTAAGGGACAGAAACTTCTCACGCCTCAAGGCCAACTTACTCTGGTACAAAAATTCACCGTGCCTGGCGTGGAGCCAAGGTGCACTGCCTAATTTCATTTTCTATCCTACAAAGCTGACATCACTTTACTGTGCCTTTGATTGTTCACTTATTTATTTCTGTATTGCTGGGGAGTCACACCTCAGCTTCATCTGTGATGGGCACACATCCCACCCCTTTGCTTGCCTCTTACGTTCTTTCTTTCTTTCTTTCTTTCTTTCTTTCTTCCTTCCTTCCTTCCTTCCTTCCTTCCTTCCTTCCTTCCTTCCTTTCTTTCTTGTGTAAGTTTGGAGAAGTCAAAGTGACATCACAACTTATGAACACCATGTAATATAGGGAAATCCAGCTAGTTAATAGATTAGTTTCAAATATTTAACCCTTTCGTGGAAAGAAAATCTTCCTTCCTTCCTTCCTTTCTTTCTTGTGTAAGTTTGGAGAAGTCAAAGTGACATCACAACTTATGAACACCATGTAATATAGGGAAATCCAGCTAGTTAATAGATTAGTTTCAAATATTTAACCCTTTCGTGGAAAGAAAATGTGAATTCACTTTCAACGAAGTTTGAAAGTATTGAAGGCCCTGTGTTTAATGTTTTGTCGTGTTGTTCAATAAACTGAAACTTATCCCCCCCTGGAGCCTTAAAGCCGCCAGCCTTCATCTCCCCATTTCTGATTGTTGGCTCCACGTGATCACCATGTCACTCTTTGTAAGTGTGAATCCATTGCTTTAGATTCAGCCTATGGAGAAGGAGTGTGGAGTATTTGTATCTATGCCTTGTTTGTTCCAGTCCACACGCATTCTCTCCCCCCACCTAATACTGGCAAAGAGATAGAAGCTAACATTTTAAAGGCTACAAAGTATTTAACTGAGCATGCACCGCTGTATTTTCTTCCTGTGATTTTTCCTTGTGGGCCCTTGGGTTGCTCCCGTCATCCGGGTACTGCGCTGCAACGAACATGAGGGTGCTGAAATCTCTTTGGCAGACTGATTTTCAATTCATCAGTTGGGTAAAACAGTCATAGCAGCATGGCTGGATCAAATGGAAATTCCCTTCTGTAGGAGGCTGCATCCCGTTTTCCATAGGGCTCCCCTTGTTTACATTCCCGGCAGCCTTGTAAGTATTCCCTTTCCTCCACATCCTCACCAAAACATTTTATCTTCTCTCTCTCAGATAAAAGTCATCCCAAGGGCGTGGTGTGGCATCTCCCAGTGGTTTCATTCCGCATTCCCTAAGGACACGGAACCACAGAGAGATTTTGTAACCTAGGTCACAGGGTGTTTAAGGATTGAAGGCAGGTTTTGAAGTGGTTCTAGGGTAGGCATGGCAAAGCATTTTCTGGTCGCTGTCACAAAACATCTCAGTGGGAAGTAAACAGTGTCTCTGGAAAACATTTCACTTTGAAAGAATACATTTATAATAAACATTTGATGTTTATTTTATAACTCTCCATAATTCCAGTCATAAACAGGTAACTTCGAATTCTGTTGCCCAACAAAATACAAACGATCCTGATTTTGCCTGCTATCAAAAGGATAGTGTTAAGTATTTTTCTCTTAGCCGAACCTCCCCGCGGACTCAAATAATCCCAATCAAACCAAACTAAACCGAATTAAAAGACGCCCATGTTTAATGGAGTGCTCCCCAGTGGCCCTGGAAAACATGGAGAGGGGAAGAGGAAAGAGGAGACCACGTGAAACCCGGAGACCAAGTGTTCATTCTCTAGGGGGCCCTTTAAGTAGCCTATGGGAGTAGTCCCAACCTTCCCTGGAGAGGGGTCACCTTTTGGCAGGCTTTCTCAGAGGTGGAGTTTGGATTGAGGCAACTCTCAGGGGAGGGAGCTTATGCTAGGAGCTGAGGTGAAGTGGGGTGAAGCCCCCTGCCAAACAATCCGGACTTTTTGTATAAAGGGGCATTAGGGAACTGAGGTGATGCTTTTGGCCAAACAGCATCAGGCATAAACAGAAGCATGAAAATGAAAATGTCGGTAACTTGATTGAATACTCTTTTTAGTGGAACAGGAGAAAGAGATGGATCTCCCGAGAGAACACTAAAGATAAAGAACTAATGTTCGTTTCTTCATGATACAACTCAGCCATAAAATCTCGGTTAAGTGTGCGTTTGGTCCTGAAAACAGAAACGCAGAAAGCACGTGGGTTAGATCCAAACAAGTTTGGAAGGGCTGTGCGGTGCAATGCAGTCGCCGTGATGACTGTAGGAAAGGGAGCGTTACGAGTGGGAGACACATACTGGCTCTTGCCACTGAGATTATCACGGACTTTACAAAAATAGCTATCTTAACAGCAAGCAGTTGGACCAGAGAAGTTACAATGTAAGTAAAAATACATTCGTGCAGCCTTCAACTGCCCTCTCTCTGAGTCTGCCCGGCCAATCACTCCACATTTGCTTTGCTTTCCCCCTCCAGCCTAACCCCTGTCTTCTCGAATTATCTGCTCCTCATACAGAGGCCTCCCACCTGCTCCCCCCTGCGCTCTTCCACCCCTCCACGGTCAGGCGTCAGAGGACCAGCTTGATCTAGTTAGATCTAGATCCCCGTGTTAAAGGTTTCAGGCCACCTTGCCTGCAAGATCAAAGCTATTCCGTCCTCTGATCAATGATCTGTTTTTCTTTATGTGCCGGAGTCTCCAGCTCCCTGGGCCTTACGGTTTCCAGACACGGTATATTGTGTGTGCTCGTATCATTCTCGGTGGGCTTTACATCTTTTCTGATGCTCTCTCCGCAGCTGTAGATAATAATATAGGACAGTGTATTGTTTGGCTTCTATATTCTCTTTCCGGTACTTAACACACAGTGTTTACTGGTGCTAACTAAGTCTTCTACTTGAAAACCACGGCTGTAGAATTTCCTGTATGTTTATCCTACACACACACACACACACACACACACACACGCACACACACAAAATACAAATCTACAGTATAAACCCCTAATGATCTCCTAAAGACATTGGGGGGACACCGAGTCGCTGCTGCTCCCAGTATCACCCAGTAACACTGAGGAAGTCGCAGGTGTTAAGTTATGACCCAGATGATGGGGTTTGGGCTAGCGTTTTTCCGGTGTTTTTTAAAAGCTAACTCTAAACTCCATGCATGTATCTTTTTCATCACTCATTTTTCCATTTCATAGACAATGCTCAAGTATGCAGGGTGTTTGAAATCAGGATGAAAACTTGTTGAACATTTAACCAGCTAAGGAAACCTGGATAGAAATCCAATAGTCCCAGCGTCTACTGCTCTATGGTTCCATATAAATAACAAAGGAACCGTCTTCTGATTCTGCCGGATTAAATAGGATAAGGCAAGGAAAGTCTGTAGTGAAGTGTTCTGCATGTTTTAGACATGCAGCCTGTACAACCAGTTGCGTAGCTGCACTTTGAAATAATGAGATAAACACTTTATTCTACCTATGAAATTGAATGGGTCATCTCAATTAGTAAGATCTTCGGGAAGCCATTTCTCTCTCTCTCTCTCTCTCTCTCTCTCTCTCTCTCTTTGAATTTTGTTTTTGTTTTCTCGAGACAGGGTTTCTCTGTGGCTTTGGAGCCTGTCCTGGAACTAGCTCTTGTAGCCCAGGCTGGTCTCGAACTCACAGAGATCCGCCTGCCTCTGCCTCTGCCTCCCAAGTACTGGAATTAAAAGCATGCGCCACCACTGCCTGGCTCTCTTCTTTCTTAAGGTTATTGCTAATCTGATAGCCAATTTTTATGATCAATGGAGTCAAAACCAGGAAAAGACTTACGCATTTGCTTAGCCAAAGAAACATTTTCTTACTTTCTATCAGTGTTGCCCATCACGTCAATGCCAGAGTCTCTTGTCTTCTAAAAGCTTTGGGAAACAAACCCATAGCCTCGCCACATCCTGCGTGAATGGGTTTGTTTTCTAGTTTGACTTAAATATTCTCCTGGATGTTGGCTGTAAACTTCTGATAGAAGAAATTTACATTTTACTTTGCGATTTTGCTCTGTTAGCCATGCGTGTTCAGAAAACACCCGTTCCACTATGCAGCCCTATCTGTGTCGGGAGCGGTAGCATGCCACGCTTCACATATGTCTGACACATGTTTTAATACTTGTTGAGGGGGAATTTTAAGAATCATGAGGTTACTAGATGCGCATACACTCATCCTCCTGTTTAATGGGAAGGACAGATGGACAGCCAGCCCCTTCTGCTGCTGCTGGGATGGCTGGTGCATGTGGAGTTCATTTCCTCGCTTGGCTGTCAGTCAAACCTAGGATCGAGGAAAGGAAGTGCTAAATTACAGAAAACGGCAGTCAACCCCTATGATTCCCCGAGTTCACACCCTACATCTAAGTGCAAATCGCACAGATAAATGGAAGTGACAATGTGTATGTCTTTGTGCAGATCTGGTGCTAAATTCCATTCCAACATCACTGGGCTGTTTCTGGGGCCTGGCAAACGGCCTGGGCCCATGTTGTCTGACTGGCTGAGTTAATGCTTTCTGATGGAGAGGTTGTACACAACATATGGCTTCCAAGGGCCCGTCTGCTTAATAACCAAGCCGTTTCATCCAAGATGTCATCGTTTTGGCAAATAAGTTATTAGAAAGTAACTTTGCTTATTGATAAGAAGGTAATGAATGCGGTTCTTTTTTTTTTTAATTTTAACTGTGTATGTTATAGTTTGAAATGTGTATTATACATAAGTCCATATGCTTATTAAATAGTTCTCAAACTGCTGCTGCATGAATAGAAGGTATTTTAAGATTCAACAAGCTCTATAAGATACGGAATGTTATGGTTGTATGACTTGTCATCTCTGTAACATTAGCTAAACAATAATACATTTGAATTTTATGTGCTCTGAGAAACCTAATTTATTACAAAAGTTTATGCTGCAGCCCTGGATTAGTAGCATAAAGGACAAATGAACCAAATATGACTTCCTGTCAAACACCAATTCATTACTTTAAGAAATGCATTTGCATTGATACTTTATTCTAAGAAATAAATTTATTGGTAATTTGGTGGCAACAAACTGTCTTAAGGATCTCATGACATATACTTATGCATGTAATGTCAAATTCATAAATATTTATTCTCCTTCATGTCAGACTTTTAAAACCCATTCAGGATTGTTTATTAAATCCCTCTGGAGGACTCTCCAGATACATATTATATGCTTAAGTGATTCATTTGTAACTCCTGTGTGTGGGTGTGGGGTTTCAACCACTGCTCCACCTATATGTGCCTACAAAATTGATTGAGCAGAAGATTAAAGGAGAAAGGGCCACATGTGTTCTTCAAAACTGGAGTAAATTTTCATTTGTAATTTAGTTTTGAAACGTTTGAAAAATGTTTTACATTACAGCCATTGCTATTGTAAATACTGATTTGTTATAGGACGCCATCACGCAACAGGAAGTATTCAATAACAGAAATATGTATTTTTCTTCAGATAACAAAGGAAAGAACGAAGCCAGCAAACAAGCAGACTAACTAGCTAACTAACTTACCTCTCTGGCCCTGAACATTTGTAATTAGAAAATGCAGTATACCTGAGTGAGGTTTCGCTTTCCCCATTTTCCAGTTCACTCTACAATTGTTTCCTTTTAACCAAACTCTTTCTCTTGGTTCTCTTTCTCTGTTAAGATTGACAGATGATGGATAGAGAGGCAGTAACACAGATGACTGACTGGAGATGACAGAGGGCTAATTGATAAATAAGTCTTCATGGGTTTCCTTGTGGAGAGAGAGTTGCTAAAGGTTCTCATGTCTGTGTATGGATATATTTTGGGCCTAATAAACAGAAATCTGAAATTATTAACATTGGCTTAAGAAAAACTTATCCAGGAATGAGAAAAAATTAAAAATACATGAAGTTTAAGACTCACTTCCAAGTGAGGTCAAAAGTAGGGAGAGTTTGAGATCTTTCAGCGGAATATACATGTACAGAGAGAAATCTATTAGTCTTACTTTTTAAAAATTTAGGACTCGGGTTATTAATCACTGCATTGTCTGTGTACATAAGTGTTACAAAATGTTAGTGATTAGTTTCTACTTTGGCTGTGCTCATGCTAACCAGGTCGTGCTCTTTGGACGCCATCGAGCAGGGTAAAACGATATTGAGAGTTCTGTCTAGTCTTCCTTACGTATGCAAACTGTGTAGCATTAATATTAATGCTTTTAGCTAATAGTTACCAGTTACAGAAGAAATATTTCCAGTATCACTGCATAATTATAGAATGATGAATATTAATATTGTATAGATTAAATATAAATTAAGACCACTACATCTGTTAAAACGTTCCTCGCTATATGTGGCTGTCCATTTGCTCTTCACTCTTTCTGTGAGTCTAATGTTGTACAGTTACTCACTCACATTGATAACACCAGGAGGCACATAGAGGAGGCGCGGTATGTGTTGCTATAGTGACTGGTATGCATATTTTAAAAGGCGAGGAAGCATCATGCGTTTACAAATGTAAAACATGACTTTCCACCGGCTTCCAAGCTGTTGGGGAGAAGGCATTACTTCATCTAAGGTCATTCGCTCTCCATTTTTCTATTTCATGCCAAAATACAAATAAATCAGATTGTTAGGACTTATAAGGTAAAATTTTCATTTTCTTCTGGAAATTCCCAAGTCATTCTTAAGTAAGCAGTTTTGAGGGGAAAAAAATAGGGTCTAGCTTGAGTCATTAACTTCAGCACTCACTTGGTGTTTACAGCCAGAAGCTCACTGACAAGACTTGCTGGCCCGTGAGTTGCAGGGATCTGAGTGTCTTGGTCCTCCTAGCCCTGCTGTTTCACAAGGGTGCAGGGCATCAAAATTCCAGCTCTGCTGCCTGTATGGAAAGCCCTGTACCGACTGAATAGTCTCCTGGCCTTTTCACCTAGTAAACACTATTTCTTTTCAGGTAGTGAATCAGAACGACCGGTGAGGCTGCACTTTTAGCTTTAATCTCTCTCTCTCTCTCTTCTCTCGTTCTTGCTTTGTCTCTCTGTCTCTCCCTTTTCCTCTGTCTCTGCCCTGCCTTCCCCCTGTGGTGTGTGTGTGGCAGGGCAGGGTAAGGGTTGTGCTTCTGAGACTCAGATCCAGGCCAGTCACTCTGTCACCGAGCTATATCCCCTGCCCTTCAAGCACCCCATTTAAAAACCACTGTTAATTATGGTTTTCAGGTGCTGTGCTAGATCCTTAGGTCTGAGAAAGCAGAAAGTCAAAGGAGAAGAAACCCAGACAAACCTTCAGAATCTCCTAGGCAGAGCTTGGGTAGAGAAGAAGCGACACAGAAAAAGTTGAAAAGTCAATTACAAATTTCATTTTAAAAATGTTCATTCAGGGGTAGGAATTGAGATTTGCAATTCCAACATTCAGGAGGATGAGACAGGAGGATTGTGAGTTCCAGGCTAGACTGGGATACATAAGGAGACACCATCTCCAAAGCATTCTTTTGACCTTCATTTCTATACAAGCAAATGCTTGCATTGGAAGGGCACCCTTTGATGTTTTATCAGATATACGTACTGAGGACAGGGAACACTTTTGTTATTCTTTGTACCACTCTCTACCCGCATCCTGGTGGCCATTCTCCTGCTTTCCATCGCTGCTGAAAAGCTGGCATTGCTAGTATAGTACAGAAGGAGAAGAATGCAGCGTATCACTGATGGTTTCTGTCAGCGGCCTTGATTCTTCCTTTCAACCAACTTATGGAGAAAGTTACCGTCTTATTGTTGATAGTAACTCTGTGTCATCCTTCTACGCTGCTCATCCAAGGATGGACATTTTGGCAAGTTTCAGGATTCTTGGTATTACAAACAGTCTCTCAAGATTTAATATAAATTCCATGAAAATTTGTCTTACTTGCAATTTTTTGCATACATTGTGTGGTAGATGCACATTTTAATTTTTATTAGGTCTCTGGGGTTGGGAAAGTGGCTCGGTAGCTAAGAGCGCTTGCTCCTCTTGCAGAGGACCCAGGTTTGGCTCCCGGGAGCTACATGGTGGGTCACGGGCAGATGTAACTCCAGTTCTAGAGGATCTGGTGCCTTCTTTGGCAGATATCAAACATTAATACCCACAAAATAAATCTTTAAATTAGTGCCGTCAGATTTGGGACAGTTTAGATTTATATTAACAATTCACTGCCTAACAATTGGTAATGTCAGCAACTTTTAACTATAAACATCTAAAACATTGTGAATTGAATGATGTCACTAGAGATAATGACTCGCAATGTCTTTCCACATTCTTGCTGGCCACTGCAAGCCTTTGTTCTGTATATCTAGCATTTGAAGATATTTTAAATTGTATATATGGCAGGGGTAAGGTGTATGTGTATATGATTGTAGGTACCCAAGGAGGCCAGCAGATTTGTAGTTCCTGGAACTAGAGTTGCAGACAATTGTGTTACCACGGTAACGCACATCCGTTCCCTAGGAACTGCAAACAGAATCTCTGTTCTTAACCTCTGACCCATCTCTCCAGCCTCATGGTTAGTGTTTTTAGTGTGAGGTTCTTTTCTGCTCTTGTCTGTTGGGTGTTCTAATCAAAAGGCATCACCTCTCTTCCCCTAGACATGGGCATTTTTTTTGATACTATTTCTCCTCTTCTTTTGGCATAAAATTCTTCTCTAACTTCCATGTCCAGAATTTTTATAGTTGTTTGTTTTTTCATGGTGTCCCATAGATATGAAATGTTCTATACTATTTCATACTATTTTTGTCAGTATTGGATGTTCCAACTTTTCTACCTTGTCTTCAAACCCTTGTGTTCTGACATCCCCTTGATCCATTCTCTCGGTGGGGCTTTCCACAAAGCTTTTGGCTTGCTGAATTTCTTATTTACAATATCTCAGTTTCATTCATCTTCACTCTTTCAACTGTTGCATTGAATGTCACTTTCAGATCCCTTTCTACCTCTTTATTCTCTTCAGCTGCTCACTCTGTTCTCTTGGAATTCATTGGGACTTTATTTCTGGCCTCCTCGATTTGTTTGAGCAGACTCACAACCACTCTTTTGCACTCTTTGTCTGGAATTTGATTTCATCTGCTTCATTTTTATTGGAGGCAAGTAGCATGGGATTAGGAACTTTTAAAGGATTGGGTTGCCTTGTTTTCTCAAAATTCCTGTGTTTTTCGGTTGAGGCTTGTGTCAGGTTATGTCATTCTGTTACTTTTGTTTGTTTGTTTTTGTTTATTTATTTTTAAACCACTCTTATTCTTTCAGTGGAAGTGATACAGCATTCAAAACCAGCTAAGTTGCTATAGGGCATAAGTGTCACGTGTTTTTTTGTAAGGTTGTTGTTTTGATTTCTTCTTTGTTTGTTTGTCCTACTGGATGATTCTTTGGGACACTAGGCTTGATTCCTAGTAATCACTTAAGAGTACAATACTGTCAGCCAAAGTAACCACTATCAAAAAATAGGCCCACTATAAAAATGCAATGTAGCCTAATAAAACACAAGGCTTTATGCTTGGTACTCAAAGGCCTCTTATACTCAGGTAATTAGGAGTCAATTGCTTTAGGAGATAGAGAAACACTGACAGTGCTGGGTACACAAATATCTTAGTACTATGAGCATGAATGGGAAGCAAAAGAAACAGAGTCAAGTTAGCTATTACTATTGAGTTAAAATAGTTGAAGTAGGGGAAGCAGAAATGTAGTAAGAGGCTAGCGGGCCGCATTCCCTGCGCCCAGCTCCTGGCCAGCTCCCAGCCGCTGGCCTGCTTTTGGGCCTGGCTAGCTTATACACAACATAACCACACAAAAATTGTATTAATTTAAATACTGCCTGGCCCATTATCTCTAGCCTTTTATCACATCTTGCTTTAACCCATATCTAGTAATCTGTGTATCACCACGTGGTCGTGGCTTACCGGGAAGATTCTAATCAAAGTCCATCTTGGGCTGGAGAAACATGACGTCTGCTCCAGTGCCTTCTCTCTCCCAGCCTTCTGTTCTGTCTACTCCACCCACCTAAGGGCTGCCCTATCAAAAGGATGAGGCAGTTTCTTCCAATGAAAGCAACAGAAATACAGAAGGACCCTCCTACACCACAGAAATGTAAACTGAAGGACGAGTAGGGACATGATGGAGGACATTTCGCCTAAAGATTGAATGAAAAGAAAAACACAAATAAATAGAATCGAATAATCTAAAACAGCCTCCCGGAGGCTGGGATACAGAGATCTCATTAACAATGTTGTTCTATGCCCTCTGATTAAGTTTATGAGAGGGGAGGTAAAAAAAAAAAAAAAGAAGAAGAAAATACGGATAGGAAACAGAACGGAAAATAAATGGAGAGAGGACAAGAACCAAGCAAGACAGGTGCATGTGTTGGAATGAGATGTCTGCAGAGACAGAGGATGAAAAGTCTATCTTCTTGGTGGTTCTTTCCGAGCAGCTCAGCATTCCATCCGGGACTTCCAGATGCTTACCAAAACCCTAGGTATTCCTTTAGGAGGCTGAGTCCCAGTGCTATTTATACCTCTGAGCAGTCCTTCTGGTTCAAGCTGGCAATGTTGTTCTTACCTCCGACCGCCCTTTGGAATTCCGTGCTAAGGATGCTTCTCTGGTCAGCGTGTTGTGCTGTGCTTTGGAGGTGATGTTGTGGATGCTGATCATGCTTCTGGGGGATCCTTAGCAATCTGGCTCCAAATACTGGCCCTGTCTCGATTGCTATTTATGCTGGGTGGTTTTTATTGTCAGTGACTCAAACTAGAGCTACCTGAGGAGAGAGAACCTCAGTTGAGCAACTGCCTCCATTAGATTGTCCTGTGGGCAACATTGTTGGGAATTTTTTTCATGGTTAATGACTGATTTGGGAGGGTCCAGCCCATTGCCAGCAGAGCCGTTCCCTAAGTAGGTGGCCTCTGGCTATTTTAAAAAAAAAGCTGAGCAAGCCAGAAGGGACAAGAGATTAGGTTGAGTCCCCCACAGTCTCTGCTTTAGTTCCTGCTTCCACGGTTCTCATCCTGCTTCGGTTTCTGCACCTGCTCCCTCCATCAGGATCTGGAAGGAGCTACGGCCCTCCTTCCTCTGGAAATCTCAGAGCACTCTTGGCCCCATCGACATATTTTATTTTGGGTCAAAAGCATCAGGAGCTTTTCCTGTTGTGGGTTTTTTGTTATAGAAGTCCTACGAAACATATTTCTTTATTCTCAATTTTTGTGCAGTTTATTTCGTTTCTACCTGAATCCTTACAGTGACCAGAGTATACAATATCATGTAGTAAGAAGAAATTAAGATGCTGGTCACGGTGCAGATTCTGATCTCACAGAGTGTGCATTCAGTGCTATGTCAAAACCTGTTTGTCTCAGGTCTAGAATGTTACAAGAAAGGAGCCTGAGTCCTAGTAGTCCCCCTAGGGCATGCCTCCGATGATTGGGTGGTTCTCCACTGGCCTGACCCCTCAATAGCTCCACCACTTCAAAATAGCATGATCCAGAGGACCAGCTCTGGTACATGGACCTCTGGGGATAGTCCAGTTCCAAACTCTAGCAATAATTATACATGCCCAACTTGTAAGATAGGTGTAGTTATCTCCCCGCAAGGCATAAGATAGTGTAGCCATTCCATACACATTTGCTAAATGGACAAATGTGTTATCACACATACAAATCTGAAAATGATTTAAAACAGAGGCACCCATCAGGGCATGGTGGCTCCTGCTTGTATTCCCACATTCTGGAGTCTAAGGCAGGAAGGTCACTGTGTCCAAGGTCATCCTGGGCTACAAAGTAACTTTAAATAAGTGTTTGTTAAAGTCAAATTTAGACATATTAGTTATAGACACAGTTCTAGGAGAGGCATAATTTTAAAAAGACAATTTTTCATGTCATGAGCCCACAGGAAAGGCAGCACTTGAGAGCGCCATATGTAGCAAGTGTGAACCACAGAGCTTGGCTCCTCTGCTCATCTCCATGTGGAGAACACAAGAACTGCTCAGCATGCTTTTTTTTTTTTTTTTTTTTTTTTTTTTTTTT
>JAQHUG010000085.1:6270073-6280852 GCA_028555095.1 Dicrostonyx torquatus
TCCTCCTCCAACTCTACCTCTTCTCCCTTCTTCTTCTTTTGCCTTAGCCTAGGAAGCAATTTTTAAAAACTAAACCTCAACATGCTACAGTACAAGAGAGCAGGCTCTGTACCCAGTCTAGGCAGCTCACTTAAGCAGACCTTGTTGTCATAAATATAGATGAGCCAACCCTGAGGACATGAGAGCAGCAGAGGTGACATCCTCACCCCCACCATACCCCATCTGCCAGTTGGTGGCATGGGTGAGGGAAAGATGACCTCCCCTTACCTCTGCCCCTTGCTACATACAACAGGAGGAGGGGCTTTCAGGTCATGAGTGTGAGAAAACTAGACCTGCCTCCCATTAATTGTGGCACACAGGAGAGATGGCCCTGAACCTAACCTGGGCAAAATAGTAGAGCTGGCCCTACTGGTGTGAGTGTGGGTGAGTGCCAGATCTAAAGACTTAGAACAGGAGAACTGGCCCTGCTCTTTGCTGTAGACTGCATTGTGTGAACAAGTTGAGGCCGTCCTGGAAAGCTTGTCCCAGTAGTGAGGCTGAGGGAAAGCTGGCCAGTGACCAGCCCAGCTACCACTCAGGCCTAGAACCTTTGAGTTGGCTCACTCCAATATCAACCTCACCTATGAAGTATTGGGGAACATGAAGGGGGCAAAACTCCATGTCCAAAACAGCAAGATCCCCATGACACAGGAAAGCAACAGGATAGCCAAGAAGAGCCCACAACTGGTGATATAGAGGAAGTCACAAGCTCTGAGTCAGACTAATGAGTCATGGTAATTAATATTTGCCAAGTAAAGATGAATGGACTAAAGAGTAAACCGTCTGACTCAGTGGGCCACACTACAATTTCCACGAAAAGGGAGTTTCTTCTCCCTTTTGGTTTTTTGTTTTGTTTATTTTTTGTTTTTGCTTTTAAAATTTTGTTTTTTGTCAGGGAGGGTGCAGGGGCAAAGGGCAGATGTGTAGGGATGGGGAGATAAGTGGGATCAAAATGCATAATGCGAGATCTGCAAGGAATCAATAAAAGCTAAATGAATAAAGAAAAATTTTAAAATAGGAATAAAATGAGTTATTTCAATATAAAGAAAAAGAAATAATTAAAAATCACAGTAATCAAATAATTAATGTATAATTATATATATAAATATATTACTAAATTTGATCATCATAACTAGAAAAGTCAATGAACTTGAGTAAATGCAAGTGAGTGAGACCTAAGATGGCGGGAAGCAAAACGATGTTTTGCCTGGAGCAAAAACTACAGTTCTGCCTAGAAGTTTAACTGAAGTTTTTAAGTGCTTGGTTACACATGCCGTTCTTTGACATATTCAATACAAACTAGATAGTGGTAAATTTAACAAGCTAGTAAAGACTACATACCCCAGATTCTAAAATATGAAAGAAAGGGAACATAAATTTAATACCAATTAATTAAAATAAAGAATAAACCACACATTTAATAAGTTAAATTTGCATGAGGAAATACATCATTCTGGAAGATCTTTAAAGGTAGTATTACAGAATACATTCTCAATATAAAAATGTGGGCATTGGCCAATGATGGGACTATTATCTATCAGGCTCTATTTAATTTCAGAAAAATACTATACATTTTTAATGCAATTAGCTAAGGCTGTATAAGTAGGGGGAAACAAGGAAACAATTTCTTACTTCTAAGTAACCATATAGGTTTCTCCTTCAGAAAACCTTGTCAACATCCTTCCTGTAACGTGTCACCAATTTCCACACTCACAAATTGGGTTATTGTTTATCTTCAAGGATATCATTTTTTTCTCAGGAGAGGACATCAAGTGAGAGTTAAGGAGCTTCATGGTACAAAGCTATTTGCCAAAGTCAGTAACACCCAGTATTCATTGCCAAAGTGACACAAGGCAGGAAATGGAAACTGTCTTCTGTACTTCCTTCAGTCACGATCTCTTTATCTCTTGCTGTTTACTTGTCTATCTGTTTCACACAAGCCCATACATCTCACAATGAGAGAAAGCACTGGGATGTGGATTCCCCTCTGTATGCCATGAATGTCATTGGTCAATAAAGAAGCTGTATGGGGCCTATTGCAGCACAGAATAGGGCAAGGTGGGGATTCCAAGCAGATAGAAGAGTGAGAGGGTAGGCGGAGTCAGCGAGATGCCAGACAGCCAACTGAGGAGACAGATGTGGAACCTTGCCAGAAGGCCAGAGCCTCGTGGTAAAATATTAAATAATAGAAATTGGTTAACTTAAGATGTAAGAGCTAGCTAGAAATACACTTAAGCTATTGGCCAAGCAGTATTGCAATTAATACAGTTTTGTGTGATTATTTCCCATCCGGGTGGCTGGGAAATGACCGAGCATTATCTGCCAACAGCACTATTAGAGTCTGATTTATTAAAACACATACTCTCCCTATATATTCTACAATATTCCAGAATACATAAAATTGTTTTGCTAAGGAAAGCACTGTAAGTGAAAGTAGCTTCACCATTTACATGATTCATTTGTTTAAAGTATGTAGGCCTGGTAGCTTACTAATTTAATAATAAAATTAGTATACCTTTTTCCTTACAGTGGTTCATGTATTTGTCAAGCATTGGGCCAGGTTGAATTAAATACTCAGTTTTATTCATTTAACATCTGAGTTATAGACTAACTCTTGCTGTGAAGAGCAATAGGTATGCTTAACACGAGTTAGATGCACCTCACAACAGAGCCAGCCCAGGACTGACATATTGCAGGGTGATCTGTGGACCATGTATGAGAGCCTTGCAAGGCAGCCACATAACTCTCCTGTCTCAAACCACCACCAAGTTGAGACCAGGGGTCTTCATTCCTAATGTTCATTCTTTAAGAGATTCTAAGGCACAGTAATGAAAGTCAGGTTTATTTGGTGCTTATAAAAAGAGATTTTTACCATGTGTTTTTCCATAATTTCACAGGCTCTGTAGGATTTCAGTATTTTCATCCAATAAAAAAGAAAACTGGTTTTTTAATTGTTACACTTTTCCCTCCTAAACGAAAGAAGCAGTGAGACCAGCGTTAGGATTATATGCTCATATAGTTCTGGATGAGAACATCTGTTTCCAGGTTGCCTAGATTTCTTCCACTTCCCCTTTGTGCAAAACTGTTGTGTCAAGCAAGGGACAGAAAAGAGGCAAGGATTTATTTGGCCAGTGTAGGCCATAGCCCCCAAATGTCTTAGAGATCAATTTGAGGACAGCAACCAACCCAAGTATAAAATTTTAAGAACGTGTGTGTAACCATTCAGAACCATATTCTGAAGTCTCTATGTCGGGCTGCAGGCAAGACTGAAGGCTCTGGGGTACATTCGTGCACATCATCCGTTCCACACAAATATTCATTCAATAAGGCATACAAGTCAATCAGAAGTCTTCAGCACGTTGTATTTGGTTATATTCATTATCTCGTCTGATGATTCTATGTCCCAATTTTAAGTCCTCTGAAAGATATTGCTAGGATCTCAAAAACTGTCTTTTATTTCTTACCTCACTGCAGGACACACTTAGTACTAGAGCTATAGTCCAAGCACAGACACTAGCGTTGAGTTTTCAGGGATGGTTTTAATATAGTTCCTTTTTGTTGCGCCTCAGAATGTTTGTTTTGTGTGCATAATTATAACGTACGCATCAATGACTAAGTATGTGCTAAGCAGCTCTCAAAGCCCAGTTGAATGGCTTTAATGCTTATAGTGTTTCAGATTAGGGACAATCCTTCATCATACCTGATGATAAACCTCCTGGGATCATGTCCAAATTGTTCCTCAGAAGAGAGGACTGTGCTCCAGCATTTGACATAGTTCTGTTTATTCAAAGGGTTGACAGGTGACATCCTTTAAAATAACCAGGCAATACGTCCAGTCTTTGATGCTGATCATTTTTGTTGGCCCATTAATTGCATTTTTTACTTTGTGTAATAGAAACCCCGAATGCTCCTGTTGAGTTGCCAAGAGCAGAAGAGAGGAATGGCACCGGAGAAGTCACTGCTGTTCTTGGCCACAGGCGTTTCCAGCCTGAACAATGGTTTTGTTCCCTGTAGCTTTCAGCAATGTCATATCGTGAGCAGGAACTGGGTGAGGTCAACAAATTGATGGCCAAGTTACAGATCTCTGGTAGGTAGTCAGGAAATGCGAGCTGGATCAGGAGGGCAGAAAGGTATAGCAAGATGCCTAGGCTAAAAGGCGAAACCAAACTGCTGAAGTGTGCTCTGGAGCTTAGCTGATTCTGTCAGCAGCTTGGCCGTTCTTCTGAGGGATCTATTTCTATATGAGGAATGAAAACAGGGAGATCAAAATGTTGAGCTGCCAGACAATAAAAAAAGTTGAGAATGCAGTTTATAAGAAGACAACCATTTTAAGGTACTTTCAGTATACCATATTTTTTTTTTACCAAGTTCTTATTCTTTTTCCATAAGTCATTGTTGAAACTGATGATTTCTTTTTCAAAGATTTCATTTTTAATTATGGTATTGGTCTATATTCCTATACATGCGAATGCTGGTGCCCATAAAAGCCAGAAGGGGAGTCTGATCCCAGGAGCTAGTGTTATGGGCAGTTGTGAGCCACACAGCATGGTTCCCCCAGGAGAGTAAGCAGCAAAGCATGATTAACCACTGGTGCATTTCGTCATCGACAGTTCTTACTCCTTTTAATAGTAATTATTTACATTTAGCGTTTTTACAGACCCTAGGTTTGGTCCTCAGCTCCAGGAATCAAACTAAACAAAACAGAACAAAATAAAAAGATCCAGGTCTTAATTCAAAGACATAAAGAATTTTATTGAAAAATGCCCAAAACTCTAAGGAAACTCCTTAAACTTATTAAAATCTGTTTGTCGATGTCCTGAAAAGAGACAGACGCCACTCCAGTTCTCTCTACCAATCTTCATCAGGATTCTTCCATGCTGAGTTTTAAATTTTTTTTAATTGTATAAATCTCTTCATTCTGTGAATCTAGCTGGTACTTAGTCTTTAATGTTAACTGTCTTCATTGCTCCTAGCAGAGAGAGCTGCATATACAATTCTTCATCATTGGGCCATAATGGTAGAGAGACATGGTACTGGGGATCAGAAAGAGAATATAACTTTCCCTCTGACCCTAAAGCCTCCCTCCACCACACCAGCCCTTTGCTTCAGCCTCCAACTTGCTGAGTCACTCCCAGCTGCTCACTCTAGTCAGGGAATCAGGTAGGCAATCTTCATTCTTCCTCATCTCCTCCCTTTGGATTCCCCAGCCTGTGAGACAGGCCACCTGCTGTGGCCTCTCCTCCAGCCTTGTTCCTGTACCCAGGGGGTCTATGCAGATCCCGGTGGCAAACCAAGATTTCTCCCAATCCTGCAAACCATCTCAGACTTCCCAACTTCTATTCCATCAGCATTTCTTAGTGTCAGCTTTCAATACCTAGAAACTCCCCCTGTAGAACAAATACAGAGACTCACAGCTGGTCAACGTGCAGAGAGTGGGAGACCTTGGAAGTCTCAGTTCTAAATGGGATGTCTCCCTCAAATCCTTCTCTTTAGGGCTCAGAGAACCCTGCAGAAGAGGGTGCCGGAAGACTGTAAGAGCCAGAGGAGATGGACGACACCAAGGAAACAAGGCCTTCTAAACCCAGTTTGATCAATAATCACATGAACTCACAGAGACTTAGCAGCTTGCTCAGGCTGCATGCCTCCATCTCTAACCCAGAAGCCAGCTCCAAGGGTTAACAACCTGCAAATGAAAAGTTAGTTTTCTTCCTAATAGACTCCCACTGGGAACGCTAACCACTCTTCAGACTAGGTCCCATGCGCAGCAGTGGATGACCCATGCAAAATGAACCCTGTGGCACCTTTGGAGGTTGCTTATGTCATGTGTTTTGTTTGCACACTTTTAAAAGACCTTACTGATCCTTTAGGTATATATTATGGCTTCTGGTTTTGTGTCTTTAGGGAATATCTGCGGGTACGTACGTGTTCTCAGGGCTTTTCCTTTAGCTCTTTTTTGTTTGTTGTTTTGCGTTATTTCTGTCATTTCAGTAAGTTTGTTTTACACTATTTTGTTTTACAATTGTTTAGATGACTGTTTGTTTTCTAGTGAGAGATAGAAAGGGTCCAGATTCAAATGGGAGAGATGGTAGGGAAGATCTTGGAGGAATTGAGGAAGGGGAAATAGTAACCAAACTTTATTATATAGAGATGATTATTTTCAATGCAACAAAACAAGGCTCTTTTTGTTTACCAATATGTGAGCAAAATTTTCTCGATCTAAACTTTATGATCCTCAAGGCTCTTAAACAGTAGAGCAATTGAAATAATTGGTTTACCAAGCTGGCAGTTTTGACAAAATAGTGTGTGGTTACCAATTTTAAGTCAATAAGACATATTTCCCCCGATAGGAAACATTGAACAAATATGTATTCAGCTGTACAATGAAATAAGACTGGAATTCAGGAGCAGCCGTGTGTCTGGATTCTCAGCTACTGAGTTGAGTGTGGCAAGAAGGTTGCTTTGTGCTGGCCTGGGCTGCATAGAAAGAGGCTCACCTGTCTACAAGCAGGCACAGACACAAGCGTGACTAAACTGAACTACCTGATGAAAGAGCAGAAAGAGACAGAACACCGTCTTCATCTTCCTACTAGTATAACTAAAATATCAAGAGAAAAACCTAATAATGTCTTGGACAATGAACCCGTTTATTTATGAAGAATTGCAAGTAACCTTTTACATTAAAAGTATGCTAAGTCTTGAAAGGACAGGGATCTTGCAGATATCTGGATGTAATCCATCCAGGCCTTTGTTGTCACCAAATAACAGGTCCTGGTTATCTGCTCTGAAAGTTAACGGCTAAAATTTAAGAGCTGTTTTTGTGAGCTGTCTGCGTAACAGATTGATTTATAAGAAATCACATTGAAAACTGTAATTAAAGTAAGCAAACCACTTGCTGCTCAAGGCTGAGAACTTGAGTTTGAATCCCCTGAAGTCACCCAAAGCCTGATTCTGCAGCACATCTGTAACCCAAATATTATTAACGGTGAGAAGGGAGGTACAGACAGGAGTGTCTACTGAAGTTTATAATACTCATGGTCCAGCTAGCTTGGTGTATAGATGCAGGGGTGAATAGCAAAGTGGTATTGTCTCAGAAAATAATGTGGAAGGTGTGCCCTGACTGACACCCAGAGATGTGCAATGACCACAGGAGGGTCATAGCACCTTACATACATGATACATAGACATAGATGACAGAGGCACAGATAAACACACACTAGAGCTAGTTCCAGGACAGGCTCCAAAGATACAGAAAACCTCTGTCTCAAAAAACCAAAAAAACCAACCAACCAAACAAAAAGATTAAAAATACAGGTAAAATTAAGATACAAAACATAACAACCAATGTAAGTTCATCTCTTTTCATTGTGTTTCTTCATTTTAGTATCTACTTTTCAGTAGCATTTCCTGTGTATTTGCACACTGACAATGCTATAGCAGTTGACAAGCTCATACGCCCCCTCCCAAGTCCATACTCAGGTCAGGGAGGCATCTGTCAGGCACCGTGGCAGTATTTTTTGAAAGCAGAGCACTAGTGAAAACCATGGAATTCATCGCTGTAGACAGTTTGCTATTAACCACCTTCCCAGCCCATCCTTGAGTGATGTTTGTTCGATGCCACACAGAACATCGTGACAGTGATCTGGGGAGGGTAATCACCCTTTCTCCGATTCCCACAGTTGTATTATTGTGTCCCTTGTTTATAATAAAATCACTTTAAAATGTCTTAATGCTAAAGGTCACAGTTAGGGAGACGTTGCCATTTTAAAAGACGACCTAAACCCAGCCATTGTGGGTCGGGCAACAGCAGAATCTCTGTGGAGACGGAGGACAGCTTTGGCGCTTTTCCATGCCTGACCCTGACCTTCAGCTACAGGTGTTCTTGCAGCCAGTGCATTTCCGCTTGTGTATGTAGAGTGTGGGGTTTCCAAACCAACTCACAGAGTCCATGTTCCAGGCAATTTGAGCTTCTTGAAGATTTGGTGAAGATGTCAATGTTTCTCGTGTACATTTAACGACCCAAACATTACAGCCGATACATGTATCAACTGACGATTCCCATGTGTCCACACTGATCTCACGCCCATCCTGCTCCGCCCACCTTTTAGTTTCTTCAGAGACAAGCTGAGGACCTTCTGGCAAGCTTCCTCACAGGAATCAAACCCCTAAAAGACAGTTTCACTCATAACATTTCTGACTAAATGAACATGGAATGTTCTATGGTTTGGGAACTGCATGTAAATTATTTGATTCACGTTCAGATACAATTTGCCACAATACTTAGCTTAGATAATTGATTTGCAGTCATTTTATATTGTCTAAAGAGAAAAGCTTAAATACAATATCAGTTTTTCCTGATAGCAAATGTATGTTAAAGAATAAATGATCTTTGGTGGGCTACAAATACGTGAATGCCATTTATGTCCTACCTTGCTATTATGTGCAGTGTTATACCTAAATTGTGTGTTTTACATTCCTAAGATCAAAACACTTTCCAATAATTTCTTTTTACTCCATGGCAAAATACATTATTATAAATTTGCAGAGAGAGAGATGACAATTACTTATTTTTGATTTTCCACATTAGATGTGTGATTCCCCTCTCTACACTGTGAATTCCATTGGTTAATAAAGAAGCTACTTTGGTCCCATCATAAAGGTAGGTTCATTCAGAGAAGGGTGGAAATTCCAAGTAGAGATAGATGAAAAAAATTGGCAGAGCCATTGAGAAGCCACATAGCCATTGTAGAAAACAAATGCTAGATGCTGGACAGAACCTTACTGGTAGGTCACAACCACATGGCGATACACAGATCGATAGAAATGGATTAATTTAAGATTGAAGAGCTAGCTAGGAATACACTAGAGTCATTAGCCAAGCAGTGTTGCAATTAATATAGTTCAGTGTGATTATTTCAGGTCTGGAAAGCCAGGAAATGAACCAACAGTCTTTGCCAACACATATAGTCTTACACAACAAAACACCTTAGTTGTTTGCTATAAAGTTTATATTACATATAAAGTGTATTCTTTTGTGATCCTTGGAAATCAAGGAAAACACTGGAGAAAATCAGATATAAAGAGCTTCTCATCATAAGGCACTACTATTTCCATGGTCTGGATTCTTTGTTCAACATGAAAAAACCAACATGTCCAAAGATGGAGCTGCAAATGTCAAGAAGTAAATACCCACATTTCTAACAGGATGTCACGAGGTAACCTGATTTTAGAGGCAAATATAATAAATAATCTATATTTATCTTTATACATATCAACCCAAACATAGTTGACAATTATAGGAACCTAAAATAGCAATTTAGATCTTTATGTTGCAAAGCTACTTATTGTGGAAATATTTGAAACCAAAGAATATCTCACTTGACTATTATTTATGTCACAACTTGTTTCATGAAGAGCAAATGACAGTTAAAGCTATTAACATGTCAAACACCAAAATTAATACTGAGTTTTCATAGGTAGAGGAAATCACTAGAACTCAGTTATGTTCTATAGATTTATTTCCTTGAGGGGGGAGATACCATTTTTTTTTATAAAAAACTAACATTATGGAATAATCAATTATTTTAAAGATGTAGAGGGTTCAGTCCAGACACTGAAAATAATTAGAAAGTTCCATACATGGGCTGACCCTGAATTCCAACTCTTGAGATGAAACAGGGATCCAAATAAAATAAGATAATCTGGCTCAAGCTTCATGAGATCATGCCAAAGTTCCATCTTTAACTGTTTAAAAAAATATATACTTTTTAGTGGCCAAAGAGAAAAATAATCACATTATTTTCTGACGAGGACGATGGTCCATGTCTTTCTCTGAAGTGAGATTAATTTTATTTTTCTTCTGGCTCAACTCCCGTTCGAGGATTACAGTTTGCAAACCTAAATAATCAAGAGGTTGTTCAAAGTGAAAGACTTTTCAGCATTCTCAGTTTCCAGACCCCCCACTCATTTGCCCTCACGGAGGTCTTTCTCACTTGCTTTGTTTGCTAATATTCTCAGAGCCCAACCCATGTTGGCATATGCATAACGGAGCAACCTAAACAACCCCATTGGCTCCAGTGGTTATCTACATTAATTTCACATCTGAGAATTTAATACCTTATCTAAAGCATGTCCCTTTCAAACATCAGTGCTTAAGCTATAAAGCCTTGGGGTGCTTTTCCAAGTATATATTTATTATGGTTTGAATATGAAACATCTCCACGGGCTCATGTGTTTGAACTCCAGCTGGTGATGCCATTTAAGGAGTCTCTGAAACCTTCAGGAGGTGGGGGGGGGCTTCCCTGGTAGAAATGGCTAGATATAGGCTCCTGGGGAAAAGCCAGTGCGTGTGAAAGCCGGCTCCTGGCTCAACTTTGCACCTCCATCACTTCTTTGCTACATGAGCCTGTCGCCATGGACTCAGGCATATCTTCTCAGATAAACTCTTCAATCGTGAGCTATTCTTCCATTTAAATTGTTTGTCTTAAGCACTTTGCCACAGAGGCAGAAAAATAATAAAAACGATACTTATTGGGTTTCCTTTTTAAACATGGTTTCTTGTGTGTGCATGCCACAGTGCGCATGAGGTCAGAGAACAACTTGCAGGAGTTGGCTCTCTCCTTCCAACATGTGAACTCCAGGGATTGAATATAGTCAATGGCTTGGTGGCAAATGCCTATTGAGACAACCTGCTGTTCTTCCTTCCTTCCTTCCTTCCTTCCTTCCTTCCTTCCTTCCTTCCTT
>JAQHUG010000085.1:6283459-6300730 GCA_028555095.1 Dicrostonyx torquatus
GCTCAAATGGGCTTAACAGACATCTATAGAACATTCCACCCAAACACAAAAGACGATACCTTCTTCTCAAGACCTCATGGAACCTTCTCTTTTTTTCTAAAAAAAAAAAAAAACAAAAACAAAAAACAAACAATTTTGTTTCAAATATGACATTTTATTGTCATTTTTTATAATTTGCTTCCCTCCAGCTGTGGCAGAGTGTAGGGTCTTTAAGGAATGGAATTAGGAATGAGAGGAATAGGAAAATGATGAACCCTAGGGCACTCCTGTGGATGACAGCCATTGTCAGCATGCTAGAGAACATTCTGAGCTGCCCGGAGCTCTGACATACCCAAGCAAATAGCAAGTATTAGAGACAAAAGGAAAGGAAATACACTTATTTTAATTTGTATGAAGATTTCCCTAGTGTGAAATATTGAGAGACTATTAGTTGCATTGAAGTTTCTATATTTTATTTCTTTTGGGGGGAATTAGTGTTCTGGGAGTTAAATCTAAACTCCATTATCCCCAGACCAGCAAACATTCCATCTTTAAACAGTGCTTCAACCCCAAAAGCAGAGCTTTCCACTCTGCCTGAGAACCTCCCACAAATTGTCTGGAGATTAGGGTATTTTAAGTACAATTGGTATTATCAATCAAATAATATATTGAATAAAAAGTTGTACCAAATGAAATATCTAACACAACAAAAGTTCCCATAAAATAATAAAAATAATCCAAATAATAACTAATTATTTTCTATTTTTGATCTTGATGAGAAAATAATTTAAGTATGTAATATTTACTGGGATTTTCTTGTTAATCCCTTTAGGTTCACAGTTTATAGTCAGAGTCAGATTATAATTCTTGTTTTTACAAGTGCATAGGATGCAAATTATTTGAATTATCACATAAGAATAAACACAGGATTCGTTTGCTAGGTTGTTTTAGTCACAGAAAATGAGTGTGTAAAACCGATAGTGATGTGAGTTCTAAAGCAAACTTGTGCCACAAACAAACTTTGCGATTCCCAGAAATCCCTAGAATCCACCGAGATCAGTAGTTCTCAATAAGTCAGTTGAGACTCATTTGACAAACATCTAGCTCCAAAAATTTTACATTATGATTCATAAGAGAAGCAAAATTACAGTTACAAAAAAAGCAACAAATTTTATGGCTGGGGTCATCACCACATGGGTAGCTGTATTAAAGGGTCACAGCATTAGGAAGGTTGGGAACCACTGACCTAGGTAAAAAACTAACAACAAAAAGATTAGCTCAAGAGTATCCGAAAAAAATCTTGACTATATAAGGCTGCATTTCAAAACAAAACATTTTCTATGTCTTTATGATTTCATATGTTCATGCAATAATTAGTTTTTATAAATGTATTTTGTTGAGTATTTCCAGAAGAATACTTGCATTGTTTGCAAACAAAGAGGAAATGATTAGTATTTACTTTGTACTTAAGTTCTTTCTATTTATTAAATTCTTCCCAAGACCTTATGAATTAGAAGTGCTGTAGAAAGCACATTAACTCACATCGTATTAACCCAACGCCTCAGGGCTTATACCAGCATTTTGATGATCATATATTTCTAGAAACTAAATCATGGCTAGATGTCATTATATTTCTTAGATTACAAAACTATATTATAATCAATAAAATGTCATTATAGTGTCCATAATTCCTAACAAATCTATTAAGAGCTGATCTGGTAAGGAAGCATGCGATATGAATTTAATTTTACTCATAAATGTGCAAGGTTAAAATTGATAAGTAATTGGAGTTGTGTTATTAAATATATAAGGTGTATATTTAAATTATATTTTGTATAAGTATATTAAAATAAATGGCCAATTTTATATATAGATATATTTATAAGTACTTTTTCCTTTTATAATTTGTGTCAACTGACATATAGAAACAGAAACTTAAAATATTTGGGAGTCCCTCGTGATATTTGCATACATGGTCGGTTTATAAAATTATTGAAAAGTGTTAATTAAATAAAAAAATTCTCAAAATTATTTGTTATTTAAAGTATGCAATTGCAACATCCCAAACCAAAACCAAAATCAAAAACAAATTATGAGATTAACAGAGAGAGGAGGAATGTGAAGTTGGGTGGATAGGGAGGAGGGGTCACAGAGGGGTTGAGGCAGGGACAAGAATATGATCAAAAACATTGTATAAAAACATAAATAAATAAAAATTTTCAAAAGTATGTAACATATTACTTTTTATATACTGATTATCCTTTCTTTCACTAACACACTGAAACTCCCTAACCTTATCAATCAATTTAGTACCCAATGATCAACATTTCCCCATTTCTCCATTTGCTGGTTAAATATTTTAAATATAGTATTTTCCCCCAAATTTCATGTATCCTATTAATAAAGCAAGTAACAGATTTTCAGGGATAACTTGATTAGGGTCTCCTTTGCACATTGGATTCATTTTTTTAATTCATTTGTCAAAGGCTTGCTCTGCTGTAAAATGAGCAATGACCTCCTGTTCTCTCTCCTCTTGCTTTCCTCTGTCAGCTCTTAGCTTGCACACACTGATTACTCCAGAATCCCTTTCTGCTAAGTGGTGTGCTTTTCTAATGTTAACAGCTTTATTTATTTTTCTGGTGCTGGGGATTAAGTCCAGAGCCTCCTGAGCGTTAGAGAAGTGGTCTGCTCTTCACTAACTCCTCAGCTCTCAGCACTGACCAAATTTCAGAGAACTTGATTGCTGGGAAGACAGACTATGTATTACAGCTTTCTCTGTCTTTCCAATAAAAGAAGCTTGACTTTAATTGCACAAAATTCAGAAGAGAGAAACAAAATGTCCATCTTTCCTCCTGATACAAGTAAGCAAGAACTTTTACGTACGGAAAATTAAAATAAGGGGTTTGCTACCCAGGTCCTGGAGGAATACTAGGACAAACCACATAAAGAAATAGCGGGAATCAGCTACAA
Organism: Dicrostonyx torquatus; assembly: GCA_028555095.1. Classification (NCBI taxonomy): domain Eukaryota; kingdom Metazoa; phylum Chordata; class Mammalia; order Rodentia; family Cricetidae; genus Dicrostonyx; species Dicrostonyx torquatus. The sequence goes on from JAQHUG010000085.1 coordinate 6,286,409, forward strand.
TTAGTTGCAAATAAGTGGAAGAGATTAGGATAACAGAGACTCAAACAGGCACAGACCACCAGATCACCAGGCGGGACAGTGCCCAGCTGTCACTGATGTCATTGAGCAGAAGCAGGAAGTAGAAAAGACTGAGTGTTGAAGACAGCTACAGTGCTGGGCATTGATGGCCGAGGAGAGTAAACAGGAGGACAGAAGTTCCTCTTACTTTCTAGACTCTTCTAGAGTCTTCCCTTGGCTAAACCTAATGTGTAGCTACTGGCCAGGAAGGCTTTGCTAAGTTAGTTGCAGAATTTCAGTGCAGTTCCCCAAGGCCCATTGTTGAAGGACTAATTTGGAGCTCGTTGAAGGATTAAAAAAAAAAAAACAAAAAACAAAAAACTAACACATCCACAAAGAAACTTTTGGCAATGTGTATTAATTGTATTATTTGAATTTCATGTCAAATTGAGATAAAACACATAGGAATAATGGCACATGGAAAAAGGAGCCTCATACATACAATCAATTAGCTAATTTTTAATTCAATTCTCATCATTAATTTTGGACAAATCTCTTAAAACTGCCTAAACTTTCTGTGATTATTGTGTTGTTTTATTTGATGACTGCCAATATAATCTAATCTTCATGCATTTATTTGATTCTATGATCTTCAGATGAGCAATCGAACATATTTTAGTTATAGAGCCATGCAATATGCTTCAGAATTTACATGAAGAAATTTAGGAAACAATCAAGGGTGTAAAGTAATATTAGATCAATCTGTTTGCTTGCTTCTAGACACGTAAACTAGGAGGACAGGTTGTCTTTAGTTGTCGCGCATTGTAGGAAGTACGGTTTCAGTAGAGCCATTCTTATAGTACATGATAGGAGGGAGCAGAATTCTTCTTTGTCTCATGCAAAATTATTGCAGTTTTACAGAAGTGGGAGAAACCGTAATTACTTTTTCCCAGAATCAGAAGAACATTGTGAAGTATTGTTTTCACAGTGCTTTTCTCCATGCGAGTTATGATATAGCTGGGAAAATAAAGAGCAGTCATTAGAGAACTCAGTACTGAAATTGCTGAATAATTACTCTAGCACACCCATAGCAGGCTGAGGGTCGAGCACCTTTGCATCTGGAAACCTTGGCATTATTCTGGGATGTTCAAATAAAAGATCAAAATGAAATTAACAAAAAAAATTACTCATCTCCGAGACAAAATAAAACGAAGTAAGGGAATAAAAATATTGGACATTGTGACTATGGACACGGAACAGAAAGACCTGGAGGCTTACGCTAAACTCCAAGTCTGTGATTCTGGAATTTATTAAATAGAACAATGCGTGGAGCATTTGGAAGCAATCTGTGTGCTATATTATGCATTCGCGAATGAGTTGTTTGGATTTTGTGGCTACTTTTTGGTCACTGCACTTTTTAAAAGATGCAGACAAACTGAAACTGATCATGGGAGGATGAGAACCGTGAACGAGAGGTTAGATAATCGAGGCCTGGAGGAAGTTTAAAGAATCCTGGACAGGGAGAAGCCCTGAGGAACAGTCCTGGGTGCAAAGATTGGTTGCAGAAAAACACTTTTCCAACATTAGAACCAATTATTATTTCTCCTGTTGGCAATGGTACCTAGAATAAAAATGAGTTTAATAAAATAATATTTTATTTGTTTTTGATTCTGTCTTGCTTTGCTCTGAGATGGAAAACCTACAAAGAATGTAATCCTTGGTAGGATAAATCTCTCTAGAAATTGGAAAGTAGTTGCCCAGGTCTTTCTGAAGACAGTTTGTATTCTCAAACTGTGCAAAAAGACTGCACAGATATCTTATGCGTTTGGTTGATATTAGAAACCAGATACTTAGTCAATCATTTCTTACTAGTATAAGCAATAAACTGGAAGGAAAAGGTGACCAGAATTCTCAAACTCTCGCAAAATCCAAGAAAATCTCTCTAAATCTCTACATAGGTCTATAAACAGTTGTTCTAGTCTGCTAAGACACTGCTAGAAAATTTTTGAAAGAGTACTCACAGAATCTGGGCCATGGCTGCCAAAAGCTGAGGGACATAATGACAAGTAGCTAGATTGTGTAATCCCTGAAATGGGGATTTCAAAATGCCATCCTTCTTGGGAGGTGCAAGGCTCCCTCGCTTCCATTTCTGTGACTGTCCAGTTGTCAACAGAGACACCATGTGGTAGGGAGAAGCAATGGCAGCCAAGATAGGGAAACCAGCTGTTTCACCTATAGGACACAGAGGGGTCTCAGAAAATGGAGTTTTTCTTGTAATCAGGGTATTTTGTACTGAAATAGAGATATAATTACATTACAGCCCAAATTGGAAGAGTAGCCACAGAGAGGAGCCACTGTATTAAGAGTACATACTAAAGATAAAAGGGCTGGCTTAAATTCAATTTGTAAACAATAGTCTACAAATTGCTCATAAAAAGCATTCCTAATATGCCTAGATTAGGTCGAAGTGCCCCATTTTCTACTCCCATGGCTCTAGAAATTTCTACTTAGAATTAATCAGAATTGTAATTTGGCATTTCTTGCTGGAAACTCGGTCTCCCCTCCAAAATGGGAATTCCACAAGAACACACATTTCTCACCTTGTTTCTTTAGAGTAAACTCATGCTAAAAGGATTTCATAGGCATATTCAATAATTATCCAGGGACCAAAAGCCAACCTTTATCTATTTCAACCAGAAAAATTAAATAGTGTTTAAACACCTGCTCACAATGAAACCTTATCCCCAGATATTATTACTAGCACATCTTTACAAACATTCAGAGAATTCATATAAATAAGAAGCTACACCAGTTAAACATAGTTCTGTCAAGAAACAAAAATAGAAGCATCAGGAATGGAAACGCTAGAGTGGCTGTTGTCTTGCTAGTCTGACAATGTCTGTCTACCAATGGAAGGCCCAAAGATCCAGTTCGGTCTATGAGACTGGATATCTCAGGTGGTCTTCAGTACATGATGGAGTTCTGGGCAAGGAGGCATTTCTGCCTGTGGAGGAATGAAACTTGCTAGCATGAGTGACACCAAGCAGGCAAAGAGAGCAAGATTCCTTCTTCCATATCCGCTATGTCGGTTGCCAAGAGAAGGTGTGGCCCAGATTCAAGGTAGATCAGCTCACCTCAAAGAGATCTAAGTTAAAAGTGGATCTTTCCACTTCAAAAGATTCCAATTCAAAGTGGGTCTTACCACTTTCAACGGATTTAATTAAGAAAAAGAAAACACTCACTCACCAGTGTACCCAGTATCTTGGATTTTAGTTAATTCCAGATGTAGTTAGCTTCACAACCAAGAACAGCAGGCATGGTTCCTATTTTTATTAGGTTAATATTCAAATCTTGATTCCAAATCCTAGTAAGGAAATTACAAAGGAAGTTACAGAACACTCTTGGGCATAAATTCAATTCAGTACGTTTTTACAATTATATAAATTCCAGTACCAGATGAGGTCTTTCTATATGCAAAATTGGTTTAACATTTACAAAAATAATTTATCACTGCAGTCTACTACCTGAAGGGAAAAGGAAGGATGAGAAAAAGGACATAGTTAGATTGACAAGACTTAGAGAAATGATTGGAGCAAATGCAATATTTATCCATGATAAAAATTCCAAAACACTAGGAATAAAGAAAACTATATCCTCCTACAACCACATAGATGTATATAAAATTAACCTGTAAGATTTATAGACACATGGCATATAAATCTTACAGGTTTAAACAGAAAAGTTTAAAGTTATGAAAAATTAAAAACTCTCTTAAAACTATTACATAACAATTAACTTATTAATTGAGATTTTAAAATTCACTTTCAATGTACCTCTCAATAGTTTGCTTGAAAGTACTGAAGCTATAGTTAGTAAAATAGGCAAGAAACATGGCACAGCAATCAGAAAGAATGGAAATAAAACCATTATTCATAAATATAATGATCATATGGCCAGAAAACATATAGAACGTATTTACTATTATAGAAAAAATGGTGAATTTCTCAAGTGTTTTGAATACATGTTCAATATCCAGAAATCATTTGCAGTCCAGAAACAAAACAACAAAATTAAAATGGAAAAATAATAAATGTTACATCATCATCAATAAATGTCAAATATCTTTAATACAATGTATGAAAGAATGTACACTAAGTAAGTACAGGTATGATGTATGTTTATTGTATGGTACAGTGTTTGAAGGCACAATACTGAAAAAAAGTTTCTCCGAAGTTTGTCTACATCCTATGCAACCACTATAAAAATCCCCAAGATTCTACTTTCAGTCTTAATTTAAAACTGATGGCAGGGTGTAGTGATGTACACCTTTCATCTCAGCATTTGGGTGGCTGAGGCAGGAGAATAGGAAAACATCTGTGATTTCGAGGTCAGGCTGGTCTACATTGTGAGTTCTGGAACCACGTACAGAGATTTTGACTAAAAAAAAAAGAGTCATTTTAAAGCCTGTGCAGATGAGTTTAATGATCACTACAGCAGGACTGATGAAGATAAATAAAAGTAGGATCTGGACCAACTAAATACCAAAAACCATTCTAAAGACACAGCAATGAAATCAATGCAACACCCATGCAAAGACAGCCTGAATGGGGCCTTGGAAGAGGACGGTTCTGAAATCCCCACCTCCTCCCCATGGTTATTATATGGTAGTGAATGTTCTGAGGCACATGGAGCCCATTTCCCCTTCAAAAGGGAAAACTTTTCTCCCTTCTGGCAATGCTGCTTGAAGCTGACCCACAAGTCTCCTCCTTTTTGACTGGGGCTCAAGTGGCCAAACCTAATTTTAAGTTAACCTGCATCCATCACGGGGAGAGAAAGATGCAGCCACTCACTAGTTCTGAATAACTCTGGAACCCACAGAAGCGTCTGTGGAGATGGTCTTTCAGATGACCTTCTTTATCCCTCCAGGGCCACTCCTTTTCAGTCTCCTCTACACGTGTGACATCCCAAGTACTTTATAGATGCCCGGTAACTTCATCTTTGTCTCAGGGGCTGCTCCACAAAGAAGGAAAATGGCAGCAGTTAGTGCCAGGAATCTGCAAAAAGCGGATGTTAGAATATGTTTCTAGAGCCAAAGCATCTGTTATCTGATGGAATACAGCAGGCTACTGCAAAGGCACCTGCAGGGCTAGATGGGATGATCCTCAATAGAGCAGAGCAGCAGATGACTGTGTGGCCATTGACTTCATCTGTGCTGTTCTTTCCCATTTTAACCTACAGGAGGGTCATAAACAACCTGCAACTCATTAGAATCATCAGGATATTCATAAACATTTATAGTTTTGTCGTTGGTCTGTGTAACTTTCTTGTACTGTTCCAGGATCCAGCTGAAGAATATCTGCAACCATAGATATCTCACAGAACAGAATTTACACCGTTCTATTGCCTTGATGTCATTATCTTAATTAGAATGCAAGGCAAAGGTGACTAATGCTTGGAGGCCTTGGTACCATTCATATATTCCAATAAAACTCACAAATTTTGATATTTTCAAGGGTCAAGAGGTTCTTTATACTTAGAAGTGAGAGAAAGACTATTGTTTATCTTATCTCCCATTATAAGCAAGGACAATTCTAGACAAACCCATTTGTATTAAGGAGACACTATGTGTTAAACTTGGAAATGGTTATGATTATCTTTTTTTACCATTGTGTTCCCAAGTAACACAATAATCTGCTGTATGAGTAGGACACACAGGGTTCTTCAGAAAATCCTATGTCCTTTGGATATAGTCTGTGATTTTTACCCTTAAGTTAGAGAATGTATCAGTAGTTTTAAAAAAACCACAGTGAGGAGTTTAGGAGACACCTCAGAGGGGACAGCATCACATGCAGCCTCAAGGTTCTAGAGCAGAGCCCTACCACTTCCACTGGGCTACCTGATGCATTTCGAAGAGCAGTTGCTAGCCTGATATATTAATGTGTGTTAGCATTCTAGACAAGCACTGGAGCATTGTAAGTGATTATGTGATTAAAAACTACACATGGCCATCTAGATTCTTCCAAATTGGCCATGAAATGAAGTTCGTCATATCTGCCAACTCTCTTGCGTCAGAACTGGTACATCCTGCAGATCAAGTGTGAGCTTATTGAAAAGCCCAAGATTGTCCTTGAGGGTTACTCCAGCTAGCTTGAATGGTCAACTTGACCCAGCCTGGCGTTCACTGGAAAGGGAATCTCCACTGAGTGATTATCCTGGTCAGTTTGGTCTGTGGTATGACTGCTGGAGATTGTCTTAACGTTAATTTATTATGTATTTAGGTTATACCAGACGACTATAGGTGGTACCATTCCCAGTGAAGATTATCTAGACAAAAAAAAATCTTCCTGTAAATTGCTTTTAGTGATTGTGTTTATCACCAAACAGAATGAAGCTACAACAGTGAAGAAGTTCTGTTGGAAGGAGGCCGCTGATTCTTCCTGGCTGTTTGTCTAGTGTAGACTCAAAATAATCACACTGAAACCGTATTAATTAAATCACTGCTTGGCCGATAAGCTCTAGCTTCTTATTGGCTAACACTTACAGATTAATTTAACCCATTTTTATTAATCTGTGTATCACAACATGGCTGTGGCTTACCAGCTAAAGTACATAATGTCTCTCTCCAGTGGCTCCATGGCTTCTCCTGACTCTGCCTTCCTCTTCCCATGCTATAGGCCAATCATGGACTTTATTCATTAATCAATAAAAGCAACACATAGACAGAAGGACCTCCCACACCATTTCCCCATTTCTCTATAAACAAAAAGTAAGGCTTTAACTTTAACATAGTAAAATTACATATAACAAAACATGTATCAAATAAGAATTACAGTTATAATATTTATATCTACTTTATCTTTTATCATAACTAAAAAAAAACTATAACTATAAAATTCTTCAACTCCATCAAAGACTCCAGAAGAACATGATATTACCTAAGTAAAACAGAAAGTACATTGTAAGCAACTTCTAAAACTCTAGAATTGACAGAGACATCTCGCTGCCTGGACAGTCACCCAAAGCTTTTTTGTACCATTGGGGCATCCCTCTTCAGCCTACAGGCCCATAGTATCCAACAGACTTTTCCATGAAGCAGAAAATTTTAAAGACAATTCTGCTTACATTGACAGTTTGCCAGTCACATTTTTCTGTATCCTGCAGAATGTCTAGCAGAATCTTTTATGAAGCAGAAACCCTGAAGAATCCTCTCATTTTAGAAAACTTCAGCAATCATTTTCTACAGGTCTTGCATGTCCAGGTAAGTGGTCCAGGCAAGAGCAATTTCTTGCCCAAATGGCTAACAAACTCTATAAGGAGCCTTTTGATAACCATCTTCCTCTTGAAATAACTGGTGCTGCAAGGAGCATATGTGTCTCACTGTCATGAAAAGTCCTAAATTCTTAAAACATTTTAAATGCCATATTTGGAAGGTCTTTGAAAGATTTGAAGAATACCTATCTAACTGAAAAATATATTTTTATACATCTAGAAAATGTAACTAGCATGACTACAAGCTTGACTATTATTGATGATTATCTATTAATTTGTATTTTTAATTATACATTATATTTAAAAATGAGCTGTACAAACACAATAACTCAATCAAGATCAGAAATGCATATACATATAACAAAATTGACCTTAAATTTGTATCAATAAATCAAGATCCATACCAATGTAAATCTCTATGGCATATCCCCCTTAAAATGTAAAGTAACATTTATAAACAATATTTTGGAATATGGGCCTAGTTTTCTCCAAACTGCTTTCTGCTCTTGACTGAGCAAAGTAAGTTTTTGAGGGGTGTTAACAGTTACCTTCAGGGGTCTTGTTCCATCAAACCACACCAATTTGGAAGCAATCCACAGGTTCTCATCCTCTATGGAAACAAGAGAAGAACCTCTTTTCCAAAGCAACATATCCTTAGACCCAAATTTGGAAGTTGTGATACCTTTATATGTTTTAGCTTAGTGGACCATTCAATGAAATGTCCAATGAATTGTTTTTAAAATTTACTGAGCTCATTCACAGTCAAAAAATTTAAAGTTAACACAATATACATAATCCAGGCTCCCTGTGTATATTCCATATTTGTGTGGCTTATTCCTCTCTACTCTTTTTAATCTATGACTATCTGTACTTTGTCTTTTTAAAGACTTTACCTTTTTAAAAACTATTTACTATTTTTATAACTGTTTATATATTTTTCTCTCTTTTAAGTCTACATATATTTATTCAACCTGTGACCCATTTACAGGTCTTTTATTTCTGAATTTGTCCTATTGTGAATCTGTAACTCTTTACTGTCTAGGAGCATTTTTTAAAAATGCTAAGTGCTTTTTTTTTTTTTAAACTTAAGCTGCATCATTGCTAGGGGAAATATAATACTATCTGCTTGCCTGCCCAGTCTAAAATTTAAGCTGTGCCATTACTATGATATATACAGTACTTCTTGCTTGCTCATCTAGTCCAGCATGGTGGAGCCACTCACACCAAGCCATGCACACAGCCCCACTCCCAGGCACAATGCCAGTCCATGTTGCCATTAATCATTCTGTAGCAGTCAGCTCACAAATCCCATTCAAATGCTTTGTAGCAAGACCTCCTGCCTGCAAGAGGCAGAGTTCACACAGGCAAAGTGGCCCAGAAAATCTGCATTTTAAAACAGCCACAGCTTTTTTTTTTCTGCTACCTACTGGTGAATTAGGAATACCTCTCTTAAGGGAGCTGCAGCATGCTGCCAGCAAGTAAAGCCCATTTGGAGGAAAAATGAGGCTAAACTTTGTTTTCTAGAATTCCTTTTCAAGCACTCTCAGATTTTATGTGGATTTAATCCACCACATTGGTGCCAATTTGTTGCAAAGAGGCTGCTTGTTCTTCCCAGCTTCCCAGCTACCCAGCTATCTTAGACCCAAACTAATCACATAAAAACCATATTAAGTAAATCACTGCTTGGCCCCTTAACTCTAGCTTCTTCTTCTTCTTCTTCTTTCTTCCTTCTTCTTCTTCTTCTTCTTCTTCTTTTTTTTTTTTTGGCTTTTCGAGACAGGGTTTCTCTGTAGCTTTGGAGCCTTTCCTGGAACTAGCTCTTGTAGACTAAGCTGGTCCCAAACTCACAAAGATCCGCCTGCCTCTGCCTCCCAAGTGCTGGTATTAAAGGCATGTGCCACCACCACCCGGCTCTAACTCTAGCTTCTTATTGGCTGACTCTTACATATTAATTTAACCCATTTTTATTAATCTGTGTATTGCCACGCAACTGTGACTTACCAGCTAAAATTTACAGTATATATCTCCAGCACTCCATGGCTTTTCCTGACTCCACATTCTTCCTCCCATGCTATAGGCCAAGCCAGTTCTTTATTCATTAACCAATAAAAGCAACACATAGACAGAAGGACTTCCCATACCAAAGCTCAAAGCCCACATTATTTATTACTTCCATATGCTTCTCTCTCTTCACACTCGCTGCTAAATTGATGGTTCAGATGAAGAAAAATTTCAAGGTTTATTCCGGAGTGGGCTGGCTTGGGATGTGAAGGAAAATCATTCTAATGAGCATAGCTTAATGTGATTGCTAATTAACTTGGTGTAAAAAGGGAATTAACAAAAACTGAGAAATATATGAACTAAGAAGGGTCAGTAACAAATGCGTTGCTCAACTAGTCAGTGCTTTCCAGGAAAGAATTGGAGATTTGGGAAAAGTTATTCTGGGGAAGCATTTGAAACAAACCCACAGAGATTGGCCCCATTTGTGAAACATCTCTGTACCATTATGTGAGTGTCCATTAGAGACTCATGAAGAAGAGGAAACAAGCAAGTTGACACAATGTTTCATCTAGTCAACTCCAGCCAGTTTCTGCCACCATGGTATCCCAGGGCTGCACAATATACTCATGAAAGAAACAATCATGGTGGCTGGGATGTGATATGCTTCTGAAGTTTGGGCTCCATTTACCAGGATGGAAGTACCCTTTCTATCAAATGCTATGGCTCAAAAAGACAAAACAAAACAAAAACAAATACCAAAAAAAAACCCTAAAAAACCCAAAAAACCAGAACCTAAAATCACCATCTTTGGAGCCCAGGCACTGGTAACCTAACATGGGCTGTGTAGGGAACCTGTCAAGAGGAAAGGACAATGATGAATTTGACAGGAAAACTACATCTGTATGTAGGTCATCCATGAATACCATTGATGTGCACTTACTAAATATTTGGTCCAACAGCATGGGATCCTTTCTAACACTCACTATTGCAGATCATGTGACCCAGTCTATCACGGAGATGATGTAAGCCTGTACTATGATTGCGGAAACGTTCCCAAAGATTAAGTAGATTGTATAATTTTTAGAGAAAGAAGTGATGAATATCAATTGTATACCCAAGGCCATCTTCAAAACCCATGACAGTAGTGTGTCTCATTAAGATGCCTCTTCTAAATTACCCTGGAAGGAGTGGCTTATTAGAATCCTAGAGGAAGCAATTCTGTGTTGTGTCAGGGCTACACTCATGGTTTCTACTTCGAGAACTAAGAACTGATCTTCTCACTACTGTTTAGAGTAATTGCTAGAAAACGGTTTTTAGTTATCAGTTTCCCTTGAAAATGACATCCTTATCTAAATTTAGGCAGATTCTAGGTACAAGGCCAGACTTCTATTTTAGGTCTGTTGCTAATGACTGAATAATTCAAGAGCATGATGTACACTTCAGCTCTAGATCTTAGCTCTGGAACATCCTGTATGATTTACTGTTTCTGTCATTGGTGTTGCATTGCAAGGTCATTTCTCTCCCTCTATCCAGTACCAATCCATTGTTCAGTCTCTTCTTTCCTCTGATAGTGAAACTGATTTTAGGAGCATTCCACAACAAACATTTGACCTGCTAAATTCCACCTCATGATTTCCTTTCAAGGAGCAAAGCCAGCGGGGGTTACTTATAGGAGCAGAACTGGCTTAAAGATAAATGTATCACCAAAGACCACCCCAATATGGGTGGATAGTTCACAAATACTAGCAATCGTGGAGCACATCGCGCAGCCTGTAGATAGCTCAATGGGCTGGAGAGCATCCTTTCCAAGTGACTCAGTTGGTATAAATCTTTTCTAAGCAGCTAAGCTGGTTTCTGCTTCTTCTAGAGAGCTGGTCTGATCTCAGAGTCTTCTTTGCCACTTGGCTTGTCTGAGAGAGATTCTCAGCTCTCTTAGTGTCTACCCTGAGCAAAAGGGACTTAGGGAGTTTGATCAGCGTTAGGAACTTCCTAAAGGTTTTTTGAGTTGTTTTCCTATATTTTAAGAAGCTTCCCTTGGAGAAGGATCATTTAAATCTCTCATGAAAGTGCTATAAAACAGGATTCAAGCCTGCCTGTATAGTAACAGTCCGCATTCTTAGTCAGTGACTTCTTCGATTTTCACCCATGGTGGGGAAGATACATTGGAACAATTCATAACAACTAGGAAGAAAAAAGTGTTGAAGATGCAAAGTCCCACTTCCCCTCAAGGGATCACTTCCCCAGTGATGCGACTTTTCCCAACTAGGCCCAGCCTCCCAAAGGTTCCTCAATTTCCTTCTGGTGTTATGGACTGTCGATCAAGCCTTTAACATGGGCTTTGGGGAGGTTATTTATCAAAACCCCAGCATTTGATGTTACTATTATAATCTCACTCTAATCAAGCAGTTAATCTGCAGTGACTGTTTCAGATTTTAAAGTACTCCAAAACCCCATCTTTTTTCTCTCATTTTTCTAACTCAGGAAGTAAGTATGCCTTATGCTTCAAGAGTCTAAGTGAATCTTCATCTTTCAATTTAACTTACAGACACAAACATGCCATTCATCATCCTGTAATGCTGAGTGTCTAACTCTGTTTTCTTTTTTTTTTCTTTCTTTCTTTCTTTCTTTTGGTTTTTCAAGACAAGGCTTCTCTATGTAGTTCTGGAGCCTGTGCTATACCTAGTTCTTTGAGATCAAGCTGGCTTTGAACTCACAGAGATCCACCTACCTCTTCCTCCCGAGTGCTAGGATTAAAGGCATGTGCCACCACCACCACCTGGCTGAGTGTTTAGCTCTTAACCCAAGCCTCCTCCCTATGTTGTTTGTCTTCCTCCACTTCCTTCTGTTCTTTTTTCTTCTGAGACTTGAAGAGATAAAGCTAGATTATTCAGGCAGCTGTGTGCCTAGGGAGATGAAATTGATTCGATGGTCATTGATCTGGGATCTGAGAATTCTTCCCATTTGTTTACAAAGATACCTACACTACGATTCTTGGGATTGGAAAACACTGACCTTCATACTAGAGTTTAATCAAAGAAAGGATCCTTGCATAGAATTCATTAATGGAAGGTTTATAGTTTCAACACAATCCATAATTATTTAAATTTGATTTGAAGAAATTTTAATAAAATAACAAATGGAAAGATATTAAAGAATGAGCCAAACAAATAAAGGAGTTGTTTTAGAATCACAATTCTTGTGGGATTTACTCTCAATAAAAATTTATTGTATTGTACTCTTATTGAAATTCTTTAGTATTTGGAAATAATTCAAAGTCACCCTGCTCTTGTATTAAGCTCAATAGAGAATGTTGTAGTTACTGTTATATTACTGTGAAGAGACACATGACTAAGGCAACTTATAAAAGAAAGCATTTAATCGGGGTCTTGCTTACAGTTTCTAAGGATAGGAAATCTGGCAGCAGGCAAGTCAGTATGGTGCTGGAAAAGTAGCTGAGAGCTCTCCTCTCATCTGCAGGCAGTATACAGAGACCGAAGACAGACAGACAGACAGACAGACAGATAGATGAGATTGAGCTAGACATGAGTCTTTCAAACCAGTGACACACCTTCTCCAATAAGGCCAGATATAGTCTAACAAGGCCACAACTTCTAATCATTCCCAAAGAGTTCCCTTAACCAGGGACAAACATTTAAAACCATGAGCTTACCGAGGTCATTGTCATTCAAACCACCACAGTAAGTCTGCTCATTTTTATTATTTATATTAGCTGTGTTTATGCAGTTGTGAAAAAAATACCTGATTGGAACAAAGGGTTTATTCTGTCTCACAGTGTAAGAGTATTAGTGCATCATGATGGAGCCGAATCTGGAAGCAGCTGGTTAATGTATATCGAAATTAGGGAGCATATCAAGAGATTGATCTATATCGATATCAAAAATAAACTATTTTGTCTTGGAGTTGGATAAGTTGATCTTGGTACTTTCAAGTTGAATTAATGATCTCCATGAGTGCTCATGGGAATCTCTGATTACCAATTGCTGACTTAGCCACGATGCTGAATATGCCAGACCTTACTTTCTGGACATGTTGTTTTATGGATTGATCTCTGTACCTGTGTGTCTTACTAAACCATGTCATTCTTGTCCATTCTGTTTCCCTTTAGTGCTGTGTTTTTAATGCTATATACTTCTTTTAGAAATCCTTTACAGGTAATGTCCTATGAATAATCTACATCAGGAGGACATGAAAGAGAAAGGACTAATTTCAGTGCCGGCCTTAGTACATGGAAAGCTTGAGATATGGTTTCCTCCACTGTGTTAGATTCTGTGTAGATAAAGGTTCTGGGGACAGGGACAGCACTCACTTACTGCTGTAAGTTCTTCACCATTCCCACTCTGGTTTCTTGTTTTCACCTGTCTCTCTCTTTAGGCAACAGAGAGAAATCTCTGCTCTGAAAATTGCCCTTTAAGGAATTCTCTCTGCCACTTCCATGACAATGCAGTTTATTTCTTTATCTATAGAAATTATTTTTATTCCTTTTGCTTTTATTATCTTTTTATTATTTAAAAATCTAAACTCTACTTAGATCATATTTTTTCACTCTCCCCAAACTTTCCAGATCCCCTCCCTACACACACAACCTTTTCTTTCTCAAAAAACAAGCAAAACCCAATACAAGAACAAAACCTTCCAAAGCCAAGAAAATGAAATAATCCACCTCCCCAAAACCGACCAAACTGTAAACATAAAAGTACAGAAAAAGCTATAAAATCCATTGTATTTTAGTTAACTCTTCCTGAACTGGGGCCTGCCCTGAGTGGGCTGATATACCTAGTGTCACTGCTGCAGAAGCTCCGTAAGTTTAGTCAATGACTTTTGGGGTGACTTACCATGGGTGCGGTTTTCTCTGGAGATGTGACAGGATAAAACGGAGGAGAAAGGTGGTCAGAGCTGGAGCAAGCCTCGTGTTTGGTCCTCATCGCCCTTGGAAGAACGAGGAGACAACAGCAGCTGGATCAGCTACGGGGTCTACTTTCTTCTGTATCCGTGAGTTTGTTTTTCCATTGTACCCCTTAATAAATTGTTAAATAG
>JAQHUG010000085.1:6330855-6350897 GCA_028555095.1 Dicrostonyx torquatus
TGTACAGCTGAGGTCACTCACTGTTACTTCCCAGGTCTTCATTTCTCGTTCAGAGCCGTGTAGAGGGTCATACCCTCTACATCACGTTACAAAGCTCAGTGCAACCTGCTAGGACTTGCACTCAGAGATCCTCCACACTTTTCCTAACATGGTTCCCCTTTGCTGGCAAATGGCCCCAACACCTCCTTTTCCATCCTAGGATCACTCTTGACCTACCCTTTCTTAGTTTCCCTAATTCAACAGTCACCAAGACTCAGCAGCTCAGCAGCTCTTCTCTGCCATGTCTGGAGAGTCTTTACTTTCACTCCCACAGATATTGTTTGATTATTTTCCCTACAATCTGTCATACAGCTTGTTTTAATCTTTCCACTTCTCATTTTTTTTTCCTTTTGGCCGTTCCTTTGCCACACTGACCCTAGAGTGTTTTCCAGGTCTTCAGTCCAACTAAGTCATTCCAATATTGAGACACCTTGCGGGAACCCCATGGCTTGCTGCATATGGCTGACATTTCATGCTCTACACGAAGACTCTTGAAGGCTGGAATTTGACATCTTCATCACTATCCTCTCCATCTCAGTCCTTGGACCACAAACAGCACTCATGGGTCACTCTCATTCCCACTGGCTCTTCCCCATCGCTGCCTGTGTTCTTCTCAATAGTTAGAACGCCCGTGCTTTCCCTGTGTTAGTGAGCTTCTACCTCCACCTCCATGTTGTTGCTCCAAATTCCTGGCAGTAGCTATCACTTTTACACTATTGATCCTCAATTGGTCTGCCTAGACTTTTACAAATATTAATGCATGTATTGGTTTTTGCTCTGCATTTTAAAGTGCCTTTTCCATAATGACATCAAACTCAACCCAGTCATAAACCATGACCTCTACTGAGAAGTGTGTTTGTGTTTGTGTGTGTGTGTGTGTGTGTGTGTGTGATGCTGTGAATCAAGTTAACGGCCTCGTGTATGCTAGGCTGGCACCATGCTGCTGAGAGGCAACCCAGTCTCTTCCCTCTCCACAACCCTCTGCTTGCCTTCCATGGTGATAGTTCTCCCTGGAGATGATCAGTTAAACTGTGTGCTTGCCCAGCTCTTTGTAAATTCACAAAAGATCAGTGCCTCACTTGGCTCATTAAGAGAGAACAGTAGATTGCCTGGTGCAAAATGAAAATTTCTTTTATGAGTGCAGGGAAAGCCGATGTCTTTGTCTGCTTCTCACTGGCTCTGTTATGTCTGGATTTTACATCAGGTGATGTGGTCTCAGCAGATGGACAACTTGGATGAAGTCACAACTAGGTTAATGAGTGAAATATTTTCATCCTAGTTTATATTTGAATATGGTGGAATTTTGACTTCATCATATTCAACATTTTATCAGTGACTGGAAGGAAACTTTAAAGAAAAAGACTCATAAAAACTGGTTTGTAACATTGGGAAATTCAATGTGAGACAGAATTGGTATCTAGTATAAACCCTGAATTATGGGGCTTAGACTCAGAAAGAAGAGATTTGCTTATTAATATTATTTGCAGAATCATATGTGTTTGAATGGCAGGGCTGGTGAAGAGGGCCTATCTTGCAGGAAGCCAAGAACCAGAAAGAGTAGGGAGGGCTGAAAAAAATGTGTATTGGGTTGAATGTGAATGAAGCACAATGATACACATGTAAGAAAAATGTCGTAATAAAACTCATTTATTTTTGTGATACCAACAACAAAATAAAAAACAAAGTGATGGGCAAAAACCTAATGAGGTAGGGAAATGAGTTGCCATTTGGTTCACCTATCATTTGTGCATGTATTCATTAAATAGACTATTGGGAAATGTTTGATGGCATTATCATCATGATATAAATATATATATATATATATACATATATATATATACACATATATAATTATACTTGACACTATATTTAAAGAACATTTTGAAGATATTTAAAGCACAATTTATGGGCATTTCTGCACTGTTTTATTCAATATTTACAGGACAGAGAAATGATAGAAGCAATTAAAATCTTTTTATACTAGGAAATGCTAAAGGAAGTGAGATAATTGAAGGTTGCTTTCAAATGTTTGAAAATTTGTGAGGTTAATAAGAAGCTATACTTTATGGCTTGGTATCAGCTAAAAGTCATGCTAAATGCATCAAAGTTGTAGGGAGTGAGATTTTGGCTCCTGTGTAAGAACTTTCTATTAGAGATCAGATGAGGCATAATTGATTAGGGAAGGGGTTGGGAAGTTGTTGCCGTTAGCGCTCTTCTGGCATGGAAGACTTGTTTGGCAGGCTTAGGCTAAGGGTTTTGAAATTGGATATCCAGGTAGACCATATGCTGTTGTTTAAAGCCATTTCGACTTGTGAGACTTTTAAAATTCTGTAACTCTAACATTATATCTGATTATCTAACAGCAATAAGAAATGGAGCCTTCATTCTACAGATTTAAATTTTATCTCGGGCCAGTTAGATAAATCTGCCTTTACTCTTGGCAGGTTGACTTGGAAAGTTCTAGTACATGAAATGCATATGACTTTGTCTTGAGTTGGTAATGAAAATCTGAAGACCTTAATTAACAAAATTTCTCTTGAAACCAGGTTTCTTGATGCACACCTTTAATCTCAGTACTCGGGAGGGAGAGGTTGGAGGACCTCTGTGAGTTCAAAGCCAGCCAGATCTACATAAGGGATTCCAGTTCAGCCAGAATTACAGAGACCCTGTCTCAAAACCTCAAGCCCAACAAGTCAAGCAAAACAAAAGCAAAACCCTTATTTCCTTCTGAAATTTCATAATCAGCTTTTTTGTTGTTGTTGTTGTTTTAAAATGTCCTTTAAACCCAGAAAAATATCCGTCCTGACATAGTCCAGCAGGAAAGGATTAAGTCAGTCGGCCGCCCCTCTGAGGAAAGGCCTGCAGGATGACAAACGGACGTGATCTGATGCCCATGTGTATTCTAGAAACTAGATCAAGCTGAAAAATATACTTAATAATTCCAAGAACAACAAGAAAACAGTTTAAAAACACAGAAGGACATTGTTGTTCATCTCAGCTTTTGCTCGTAGGAGACATGGTAGCTCTTTTGCCCTGAGCTTGCCTGGCTGCTGTCCTGGTATGCATCACTGATTTTTGCCATTGCCGGCGCACATTGTTGTGCAGAGGGCTCTGAATTTCAAACACATGGCAGCTGCTCATAGGATGTGTAACAAATGTGTTTTTGAAGTGCATCAGAGAACCGTCTTGGACCTGATGTGTATGTCACAGGGAGGCAGACAGTCTGGTGTGTTTTTCAAATGCATCATTTATTATTCATACCTTTAAAAATGGGGGGACAATTCACAGCAAACAAATCTAACAATCAACCTAGCTCTAAGCGACAGAACCAGTATCTGGAGGCAGAGTTCACTCACAGACAGTTGGAAGAGGCAGCAAAATGAGCTGAAAGTCAGATTGACTAGTGCACAGCAAGCCACCAGGCCCTTGTCCTCTGGTTGGGGAAGGTCAGTGAGTGGGTGTTGGCTCTGCGACAGAAGCTCCTTGAGAGCGCTGGATGCTAATAGTCATGGCTCCAGTTGTGCTTAACTAGGTCAGTCAGAGTGCTGGACACTTCATGGTCACCTGGAGATTCTGATGGGAGATATAATCACTGGAAGGGACCCTTTTGGCTAGAATACATGTCTCATGTGTATTGAGGATTTTTTGGAGCCCACCATCTACTGAGATGCTTGGAGCCTGGATTTTAGTGGAGCTTTTGAGCTTTGCCTTGTCTTCTCAAATTCTGCTCATGATTGGTATAGGTGCCCACGCCCAGGGAATTGCTAGGTACACTCAGGTGTTCTCTTCTGCCATTATCTAGTTCTGGTATTGGGACACCGAGACTGAGCAGGACTGCCATCATCTTGTGGAACACTCCATTTTGTTTTCAGAGTTTTGACCTAAGTGTTTACTACAAAATCTTTCTTTTCTTCTGTTTGTTTTTTGGCTCACACTGTCTTCTCTCTGAGGCGCTTCCCAAGGAGCCTTTAGTGATTTAGGCGGTTCTTTATGGGTGTACAATCATGTCAACCTGCCTTTACCCTTCTCCTCATTACATGTTCTCAAGCCCTCAAAACTCTAGTGTTAAAATTACAACCTAAGTAATTCAGGTTTATTTTGATTCTGGGCACCCAGTGGAAAAGAATGTGCACTATTTCTACAAACTTGTTCATAAGCTAAAATTATTATGTATACATATACATGCGCTTGATATTTTCTGTGAGAACTTTTGTCTTTTTCAACTTTTAATGCTAGGATATATGCATTATAGTTGTGTATAAATACTGATGAGGGGTGGAGCTACATGGAAAAGCAAAAGCCGTCCTCTTTAGGCTAAATCGTATGGTCCTCATTAGTCTCCATAGTTTCTTTTATCTAGATTTCATTAGCAGACTGGATGAATCTTTACTTAGTTCCGGTTCCTTGCTTCTTTGTAGAAATGTTCAAGATGAGAATGTTGGCCCAAGATGAGAGGCTGATTGAAAAAGATAATTGCCTGTGCTGTCATCACTCCATACCTGGACCAGGATATGTTTTTTTTTCCTAGTGTTCCGTTATGTATTTTCATACCACCTACTTTGCAATTTCTCTTTGATGGCCTACTGTTATTTTGCAATCACTTGAGTTAACGATCTTGTCTTTCCAAGTAATTCTCCAGCTTTCAAAATTGGCGTCCCCATTATTCCAGCGAGTCAGGCATGAAAGTGAAATGGAACGCACGTCTTCCCTTGGAATGATCCCCTCTATCATCACGCTCAGTTTTCTTTTCGATGCATCTGCTCCTCCCACTATTGTCAAAAGATCTGTTGTATTTTCTTCTTTAGTCGCCTGGTTGTTACACATCTACAGAGCATACTGTTTTCATTTTCGACTTTCTGGTCTTACATTCAGTATCCCTTAAGTGTTCTTGGCCAGTCATCCTTTAGCCCTAGATTGCAAGAAGCTCTTGGATTTATTTTCCTGACTTTGGTTGCAGGTACTATCTTGTTTTAGAATGCTTGGTCTACACCCTTTCCTAATCTGTCCTTGGTTTAATTACTACTACTACGACATTTGGAAGTATAACATTCTGTTTAACCAGATTTTGCCAGTTCTTTAGGATTTAGCTGAGTAAATATTCCTCGTCCTAATAAGCAGAGTTTTTAAATAGTCAGACCTTTCATTTGTGTGTGGTGGGGGTGAGTTCTGTGAACTAACAGCATTCTGTAGAAGTGGGACTGGGTAACGTCTGGGAAACTGGTTGAAATTCAACAGTTAAAAGGGGGAAAAGTGTTCCTCTTCTGATTTTAGCTCACCTGTAGTACTTTACTGAGTGCCTGCTGCCATCATTTTCATCTCTCCTGTAATATGGAAGCTTGTTCGGAGGGTCCCACCTGGTACTTCCGTGGTCCTAAATGTCTGTTGTGTATTGTTGGATGAGTTTTATTTTAGTTTGTTCTCTTCAGTGAATAGACGAATAAATAACTTCTAAGTAAGGTCCTGTGTTATAAAATAGATTAGACCTCACTGGATAAGCCAAATTACAAAGCCAAGACTGAGAAGAGAAATGCAGAAGAGATATGCAGATTAAAGGATGCTGTAGATGACTCCAAAGGGAAAATGGAATTTTTTTTTTTTTTTTTGGTTTTTCGAGACAGGGTTTCTCTGTAGCTGTGGGCCTGTCCTGGAACTAGCTCTTGTAGACCAGGCTGGTCTCGAACTCACAAAGAGCCGCCTGCCTCTGCCTCCCGAGTGCTGGGATTAAAGGTGTGCGCCACCATCGCCCGGCGAAAATGGAATTTTTTAAGCAGGGTTTCTTTTTTTGTTTTTGTTTTGTCACCACAGTGATTTTGAAATGGAAGAGGTACAACCAAAATTAAGCATCACTTGGACACTAATAGTATTTCCATTTGTTTTCATAAGCCTGTGTAGTCCTGGCCTTGAACTCCTTCCTCTCCCAGAATCCTTTTGCTTTCACATCATGTATTTTGACAGTTGATGAAACCGAATCCTCCCTATGATGATGTCCTTTACTTTGTAATTAAACCATATGTGTGTTAACAGTCTATGTTGCAAACAATTGAGAGGAGGTGGCCACATGTAGTTTTAGAGCATGGCTGGTTCAAAGCTTTGTGCGTAGGAGCACCATTTTTGCCTGAAAGTGCAGTATAATCCAATGAATACACAGCTAATCGTTTTACACATCCATGGTTTAATGACTGCATTTAGAAGTGATATTGGTAAGGTGAATTCACTTTGCACATCTCCTCACAAATGACGGGCAAAACATAGCAAGAAGAGCGTGATTGTACACGCCGACGAACACTAAGTCCATAGAATCGGGTTTCAGTTTTCCCATGTGTACAGTGAAGAATTTTGATCTTATTCAGTCATGCACACACACCTATTCACTTGAGGAAAGTTGATCTTTCATGATATTATGCTTTATGATTGGTTTGTTACTTTCTTTTCAGGGTTAATTTTTTTTTTTGTTTTTATTAGCTTTGATATAATGAAGCCACAAAAGAAAAAGGAAAAAAAAACCCTACACAAAATTCATTTTCTAAAGCAAGTTAGTTCGGAATGGATCCAGTTTTAGATTTGTCTTATCATAATACAAGTATTTCGAAGAAGAGTCATGCATGTGGGCGCTGAATTATTTATGTTACCAGTTTCTCATGCTTTCACAAATTAAGGGAATCGGCTTTCAGAAATGTGACCTCTTTTCTTTCTTTGAAGGTAAATAATTTCTTTAATGTGGCAAGGAATTGGGTGTGTTTGTACAAGTGTCTTTTGTTGTTATGCTAGTCCTGACAGAAACATTTGCCCCCTGTGCTGTAGTTCATGGATATTCACACTCACAATTCAGAGGGCGAGTAATCTAAGTTTATGTACATACACATGGTCCCTCTGAGAAATAATGTATGTATGAAATGAAAGTTCATAGAGCCCTCATTGGAATAGCAGTGAGCTAAATAATAAATCTCCAATAGAACACATTGGATAACAGCTAACAATTCCTGAGCTGTTTGTTGAAGCTTCTTTGATGACTCGCCCTGTGCTGATTTGTGTCTTATCCCTTGGTGTGCTTTGGGATGCACTGTGTGGTCCTGAGGTCCTCCGCTGCTCTCCATCCGCCTTCTCACTCTCTCTCATTTCTCCAGCACACAGCTAGTCCTCCCACTTGGTTCAGTTCCAGCATGGCACTGTAATTTTTGATATAGAGGAAAGAAACCGAGCTCCTTGGTAGACCGTCCTGATGTCTATTTCTTCTTCACTCTGGAAACCGTCTCTCCCTTCATTTTATTTATCTCTTATTTCTTTTATCCTTACGGATTGAAAAACATACTGAAGGAACTACTGTCTGAAAAAATATATGGAGTGTGTTAATATTTCGTTAACATTTCCATCTATTAATTGCTGTTTTCCTGAACTAAAATGACCCGTTTCCTGAGCTTCACTTTGCTGGTTCTTCCTTGGTTGGATTTTTAGTTTCCAAAGCCATAGAGTATCTTAAGAAGCAACTCCACCCTGGTCATTCGTTTGTTAATGTGCACTCGTAGCTCTACTCTACCTTTTGACTCAGATATTACTTCCTTCCTCTTAAAGAAATCTGGTCACTTTCTTGATACCATTACTACTTGGTAAGAACCATGTGCTCTTCTCCACACCCCAGCACACCCCTGTGTCCACTTACTTCATCGTTAGCTTCTAGAATCTCCAACTTCTGAGTCTTTGTCCCCTACCGTTCTGACACTAGAACTCGTAAGCTGCTTTCACCGAGTCCTTAACCATTGTCTTTTTTTTTTTTTGGATAGTCGTCCTCGGTTCTTACAAGCTTCTTATTCTTCAATATTTTATCCATTGCTGATTATGTGTGTGTGCACCGTCAGGAATTGTTCTGTCTACGTCTTTATCTCTAGGTGTATTTATTTTGTGATATCCAGACATGTTTTTTTTCATTTTCTACTGTACTGAACTGTAAATGCATTGGGCAAAGCTCAGTCACACAATACTTATATGAAGACCCGGTTTTAATCCATAGTACAACCGACAAACAAAAAATTTGCATTAGGTTCACAATTTGGCTGAGGTATGCGAAAAAGGAATGACCACATGCAGACATGAAGTTGGGAAAGGGAAGAGCACTTAAAGAACGCTTCCCGATTGAGGATGCTCTTTAATGTTGTGCCAATGTTAATAAATGATAGCTACTTAGGGGAGGGTTTTTATGTGAAACCTAAAATCAGATCAGTGAACATTTTCTTCTGTTTCATTACAATCCACTGGTCTGGCGTGCTCACTGAATGGACTCTTTCGTTCACAAACGATTTTATAACAACACACAAAACAGCTAGAAGATACTCAGTTGCCTTCTTTGGAAATTTTCCAGAGGTTGATTATGTCATTACACAGCATTCAAAAGTCTCTTCCACTTAGAGTCACTCTCTTCATTACTGGATAAAATACATAAATACTGGGGAGCACTCATGGGAGCTAAGGTTTTTCTAAGATTATGATTTATATTTGAAAATATTTTTGTCATTAGCAACAAATACAGCCATTTTTGAACAAAGTTATATGATCCTTTTATTTACTTTTCCTTAAAATATTCCAAATATTCACATATGGACTACCATAGCTTTTTTTTTGGTGTGGTATTAACGAATGATCCTCCATGAAGAATAGGAATTTAATTTAGTCAGGAAGTCAAACCAGCATGTGCTTTCTTTCCTGAGACAGTTCACTTTGGGTTCTAGTAACAGTATTTTGAGGATGAGCCCGTATTGTCAGGTACGATGTTAGGTAATGCTGAATTAAGCTTTAAAATTCAGTGAGGTTACGTTCCTCTTTTTTTTCTTTTTTGGTTTTTTGAGACAGGGTTTCTCTGTAGCTTCGGAGCCTGTCCTGGAACTAGCTCTTGTAGACCTGGCTGGCTTCGAACTCACAAAGATGAGCCTGCCTCTGCCTCCCGAGTGCTGGGATTAAAGGCGTGCGCCACCACCGCCCGACGGTTACGTTCCTCTTTGTGTGTCTTTAGCAACAAACTGACTGCAGTTGCTGTTACATCGCTGATGTTTGCTTTATTTCCACTGTTTGTGGTATTGTGTATAATTTGTGTAGGTGTATTGGTGGTATGTGGTATTATGTTTTGGTGTGTGGTGTCTATGTTGGTAGTGTGTGATCTGTTTTCATTGTGTGTGGTATGTTGTGATGATATGTGGCGTTATGTATTGATTGTGGGGCTTTATGTGTTGGTGTTGTGTGGTGTTATGTATTGGCCGTGTGTGTCATGTTGTGGTGGTGTGTGGCGTTATATATTGGCAGTGTGCAGGGTTTATGTTGGTGGCATCCGGGTTTATGTATTGATGTTTAGTGCTATGATTTGGTGATGCGTATTGTTATGTTTTGGTAACAAAGCAATTATTTTATGCTGTGTGGTGGTCTTAGGTCTTGCTAGCGTGGTGTTGAAGAATGCATTGGCATTACAATTAAATGTCTTCTTAATTTCTGCTACTGCACAAGCGGTTTTATCTACCATTGCCTTCCCACCGTTAGCACAATTGTCAATATTTAGCAAAGTAAATGATGTGTTACTGGCTTCATGAAAATAGTTTTGACTGTGGCGTGGCCAATTTGCAGAGTCGAGCCAGGCTCTGGGAACTGTTATTGTAGTGTGCAGGCATCTGTGAGGTTTGGAATAGACACAGCTGTTCACGTCTCTGCTATGACCAGCCTTTCCTTCTCCTAGCTGTCCTCTCCATTGCCATCATCTTTTGCTGGGATCTACTGCTCAGCCTCCACTTTCCTGTGGTGTATTCTACAGCTTCTTCCTGAAACATGACCTGTTTCTTTCCCTTAACTTGCCTCATCCCTTCTTTTCTTACTACTTTCAACCAAAAGTCGCATATTCTTCAGAGTCCCTAGCTTGTAACTTGTACAGAATTCAGCACTAAAGATACAATGCTAATGATTGCAGGTTCCAGGTTGAACTGGTTGAGTTAGTTCTGAAGAGAACAGATTAACACTAAACTCAAGTGGCACACAGTCCACTGTGTTTAGCTTATGCACTCTCACTGGCCAGACCTCTAAAATAGAGCTTAATGCATTTCTCCCGGTTATCAGAATAAAATATTTTCTGCAAATTTTATATGAAATAAATGAGCATCTCCTATGGAGATGGGAACAGGATTCTTCATCATTGCTGTGTAGGTATTGTTTATTTTAATTACTGGGTTTCCTTTAAGTCTTTAATGATCGTTCACGTGCAGTGAACTGTTTAAGAAGAATAACAGAATGTTACTCGCTGAGTATACACAGTTTACAAGATTCCTTCTCCCAGACATACAATCTGTTTCTGTGAGACCCAGTTACCATAGGCTGGCAAAATGGCTCCGTGGTTAAGCTCAATTGCTGCTCTTTCAAAAGATCCAGGTTTGATTCTCAGCTATAGAATACACCACAAGAAAGTGGAGGCTGAGCAGTAGATCCCAGCAAAAGATGATGGCAATGGAGCAGAAAGCTAGAAGAAGGAAAGGTTGGCCAGAGCAGAGACGTGAACAGCTGTGTCTATCCACATTGGGCGCCCATAACTTCCTGTTACTTTGATTCCAGGGAATCCAGTTCTCTCTTCTGGTCTCTGTAGGCATCTGGACCATGCTCTGCACAGCCACCCACACAGATGCACTCATTTATGCATTGTTTAGTGGGCTTTGTATTCATGGGTACACACATTGACTCATAGCAGTGATGAACAGATTTGGATGTAGAAGGAGTCTTTTGGAAATTCCTGTATGAATTACCAGTTTGTGTTTAAAATATTGATCTGGACAAAACTTTATTTAACAAGTTACTAAATTTTAATGTGTATTACTTTTTTAAATGTTGATTCATATGAATATTCTTAAGTACTTGCTGTAAAATGTCTGTCAACTGTGCTATTTGTCTTGCTCTTTATGCCCTCATGGTATGTCCTGCCAGGATAGAGCATTCAAGAATGTTTGCTGGTTATTTGATATTATGGAACACTTTACTTGTGTCTGCTGCTTAGACACACCTTCCCAGAAGTTTAGGTTCTTGAGGCTTGGTCAGTGTGGTGTTTGAGGTGATGGTATTTTAAGAGATGTTGCTTGATAGAAGGTGATTGGGTCCTGGTGTTCTCTAGGAAGTAAGTAAGACAAGTTTTGTTGAGAGAGTTAACTTACAGGACAGTCAGTTGATACAAGCAAGACTGTCTTTCCTTGATGACTTCTCTCAGTTTCTTGACATGTTTGGCATTCTGCTCTTGAACCACAAAACATAAAAGATAAATGAGCTTCTTTTCTTTATAAAGTACTCAGATTCAACTATGTTCATAATAAAAGAGTATATTAATACATTAATGTAATTACTTATATTTCATTTTAATTAAATATTAGGCTTTATAGCACCACAAAGTATTTAACATAAGGGAACATTTGTATTTTCTGTTAGAAATTCTATGGAGGGCACTTACAAGTTATCAAATGAATGAAACGTGGGAGTGTTAGTTACGACTAAAGCCCTAATGACCAGGAGCCAAGCAATAGATCTCAGACCCTGCATAGCAATGGCAGGAATCAGGTCTCTCTCTCTCTCTCTCTCTCTCTCTCTTTTTAAAGATTATTTATTTATAACATATACAATATTCTGCATGCGCACCTGTACCCAGGAGAGGGCACCAGATCTCATTACAGATGGTTGGGAGCCACCATGTGGTTGCTGGGAATAGAACCCAGGATCTCTGGAAGAATAGTCCGTGCTCTTAACCGCTGAGCCATCTCTCCAGCCCCTGGATTCAGGTCCCTTCTGTGAGCATTGTCGACAAGGAAAGGAAGCCTGGCTTGGTGGCTTTCACTCAGAATCTTCTCTTTGGGCTTTGTTAGGGCTGAGGAGACTAGGGGAGACATTGTTCATGGAAGCCCAGAGTGTCATTGCATCAGTAGGGTGTGAGCATGGAGCTGTCTTTGGACACTGTGAGAGGGACATGAAGGAAGAACTATGGCGTCCCCTGGTGCTTTGGAGGCTCATGGTAGACTGCTATCAATTCTCGATCAGAGCTCAAGAAGCAGCCTGGGGGCCATGGGAAGGCACTGTGTGGACTGGGGAGGATTTCTGATGCGAAGGGGAATAGCGAATATTTACTCTTGCTCAGATGTGGTTTACAGGACGGAAAAGAGAGCAGAAAGAGCTGGAGAGAACGTGGAGGGTGGGTTTAAAGGAGGAAACAAGCCATTTTTGACAACAAGAGCCTAGGAGGGGGCTAGAGTCCAACAGCGCCCACGTGACTTGTGGGCTGGGAGCAGGCAGGAGCTGAAGCTGGAGACCTTTCCTCAGAAGCTGATGCAGAAGAATGGCTCTGAGCTTGAGGTCAGCCTGGGCTGCACAGTGGAATCTTAACCACAAGAAAACATCAGACAGACAAACAAACGGACAGACTCTTCAAAGAGAGGATCTGAGAAATCCGCAAAGAAAGTGTAGATTAGTAAATCAGAGACTGGCAAACTTGGCCATGGTAAGGTCAATGCTCTTCCCTTCCTCTGGGGAAGTAGGAAGTTTGGGTTTTTTCACAGAGCATCTAGTTTTGTTACCAGGACTAGACGGGTCTCACACACGGTGACAATTTTGACTGGTAGGACAGTGGCTGAAGGCAGTTTTCATTCTCTGAAGGAGACTGAAAATATTAGAAAAATTGCTGGAGATTCTGTCCAGAGGCGTACTACAACACAAAGCTATTTAGGATACGGTGTGGAGCAGCCGAGTTTCTTTGTAAGGAGGCCTGTGGATTTTAGTTTATTCAATCTGAAGTGACTGGTTTCTAAGCAATAATTCACCGAGACAGAAAGGGTAATCTTTCTTTTCCTGTACTGAAGAGGGATAGGTGATCTAGTATTCAGGATAACATCTGTATTTGCTTCCCTGCCCCATAATGGGGTTGGTACATCATTGTTTCCATAAGCCTGCAGGGCTATAATGAAGGCAGTAATTCAAAAGAAATCCTTTTCTTGTCTTTGGTAACAAATTATTTGCACGTAGGATCTTTCATAAGGGAAAAGTGACAAAGCCATGGTAACAGAACCACGTTAGGTGCTAGGGGTGGCCTTGAGCTTCTCCGCTGGGTCCCCCACAAGGAACAAAAGTCCCTTCATCTAAGTGATTTGTGGTGTCCCTGGAGTGACTTCCTCAGAGTGCTTTGAAGTTTAAGTAATTTATTTCTCAATTTCCCTGCTTTGGTTCTTTTAAAAATTGGCTTGTAGTGGCAAAGAAAATATTTCCTTTCAAAACTCAGTCCCATCAGTTTTTAGAGAATGGTGAAATTAGAGTGGGGATTTGGGGGAAAGAAGATTTGTGCATACATATCATGCGTTTATATAAGAAGGGAAACACGCTGCATACTTCCTCAAATAAATCACGTGCCCGGGACTTTCTTACAGTTGAGAGTAAATTGTGAATGTCGTTTCCCACACAGTTGTTGCTTTCTTTCCCTTTCCCCACGACACAAAACAGGCTCCTGGGAGTTGTCCATCCAACAGCACCACGACTGATCTAGACGCTTTATTTACGTGGCCACAGTTCATTCCAGATACAGGTCTTTTGTGAACTGGTTTCCTGTAGGTACCTTCTCTGCCTACAGAGAGACTCCCAGAGGCAGATACCAAGTGTCTAGAGCCGCGGGCCATATCAGCTGTGAGTTGGGCCTCCAATCCAGCCAGCCAGGCCTGCTTGACCCACTAGGGAGTACAGCTTTAGAGCGATTTTCTATTTTGCTTCTCCTCCCCTGCCCTCCCCTCTCTATCCATCCCTTCCTCCTGTCTCCTCTTCTTCTATCCTTCCTTCTCTTTCCTTACCACCCCCTCCCCTAAACAGAGATGGGTAAGGTGCAGAATGAGAGCCTTTGAAGTGCTCAGTCCTTTTTTTTTTTTTTTATCTCCCCTTCTTGAGAAAAGTGCAGCTAAGAGCCTAGGCTGACTGAACTCACCATTATTTTACCTCTTACTCTCAAGTGCTGGGATGGCAAGCCTGTCACCATACTTGGCTTATTTACTTTTTATTTTTTTTTTCTGTCAGAAGAGAGAGCAATCTTGCCTTCGAGGTACAATTAGGAAATCTCAGAATGATACGCATAATACTATAAAACAAATAGAAATCCACAGGCAATTTAAAAAGAAACAATAAACATGTATTACCTAGTATGAGAGTTGAACAGTGACATTCTTGTTATTTTTATTATATAATACACATTACATGTATATTACAAATATTAGCTTGCAGATTATATGATTAGTGACTTTACATTCAGAGATCATTTTGCATGTGTTTTATGTGTATGGTATCTTCTGTGTGTGTGTATGTGTGCGCACCGTGTCGAGGTAGGAGCCCACAGAGGGCATCTGATCTCCTGGAACTGGAGGTGCAAACAGTTGTGAGCCACCGTGTTAGTTCTGGGAACTGAACCTGAGTGATCTGGAAGAGCAGCCAGTGCCATCTCTCCCGTTTCAGGTTTTGATGGGCTGTGCAGTTCGGTGCCAAAATTTGTCTGGTTCATCCTTTCAGTGTTTTAGAGCCTAGTTATGGTGATCAGCAAAGCATGCAGAAAAAATATGGTGCAGAAAATGATGGTCCATTTAGATACGTACGAGTCCCATTTCCTGGAAGTTCTGACATTTCAGTGCATTTATGTGGGTTCTGGTGATTTCAGGTCTTCTTGCCTTCTGCTCTGAGCCTCCACTCCAGGACAACCTTGTTCCTTTCTGAACACTGTCATTTAATGAGTGAGTGGAAGGACTCGTTTTGATCAATTCTTCTCTGGGGCTATTCTTCTGAGATAATATTTTGTAGCTGTATAGGGATCAGAGCAACATGATGAATGTGTGTGGTGGGTAGACAGCCATAAAATGAGTCAGCCCTCCATCGTGTTTCTGTCTTGGGAGCTTCTCTTCTGGCTATGCAGAAATAGAGTGTAATTTAGTGTAAGCAGTAAGTGCGGTGTTGCTCTGTAGAGAGGGAGAACTAAGCTTCTCTAACTGAGGTTTGATGGCCCTTGGGATGCTTTATTCCATTGCCCAGCTCCACTGAGCCCTTCTCAGGTTTCAATGCGCACTACTCCACTGCCTACTTCTCTAGAAGCTTCTATTATAAAGGAGTGAGATAATGTGCTACTGGACTTTAAATACCTGGCGCATTTCATCTAACACAGTGATCTCCAGTTCAATCAGAATTGCTTGAGGGGATAGGAATTCATTCTTTCTTTTTAGGTGAATAATGTTATATCACATGTGCATCTTATAGATATCATGCTTATGTACATATGTGCACATTACATACACACTGCCTTCTTTATTCTTCGATTGAAAATTACCTGGATGGATCTTGGAACCTGACTACTGTATATATTATAGATGGGGCTGCCAGTATCTCTTCATTAAAGTGATTTTATTTTATTTGATATAGTGATTTGTGTTCCTTGGAACAGCCGGACCACATGATATAAGTATGTTATTTTTAAAGGACTCTATAAAATCTTTTTCATAATGTCTATACTAACATCTTTGTCAACACTGTATGAGTTTCTTGCTAGCCATGTTCCTGTAAGCATTTTAGTGCTTTTTTTTTTTTTTTTTTTTTTTTTGCTATCCACTAAAGGACTTTATAAAATCTTTTTCATAATGTCTATACTAACATCTTTGTCAACACTGTATGAGTTTCTTGCTAGCCATGTTCCTTTTTGTTTTTTTTTTTTTTTTTTTTTTTTTTTTTGCTATCCACTAAAGGACTTTTTTTTTTAAGAATGATTTCTTTACTGTTTCTTTCACGGTTGATGCCTCTGCATTCTGTACAATATTTTCCTCTGCTCTCAGACCAGGAGGATTGGTCCGTTTGGGTTTAGTTTTGTAGAAACTTTGTTGCTCCGTGGCACACATTTGCTCTGCGATCCTTTGCTACCCTGCTTTGACTCATGCAGCCTGCACTTGTGTCTGTGAAATCACTGCCAAGAGCAATGTCATGAGGACTTTCTCCTGTGTTTTCTTTTGAAGTTTGTGATTGCATATTTAAGCCTTTACTGAATTTTGGGTTGATTTCTGTGCGAGCCAGAAGAAAAACATCCAGTTTTTTTCTTTTCCTTGCAGATGTCCTGCTTTCTTTACACCGTTGTTAAATGCCATGCTTTCTGCTCTTTGTGCATTCTTCCTGGCTGACTGACTGAAGATACTTGGCCATTTCTGCTGTATTTATCTCTGGTTCTCCTCACTTGTATTGCCTATACTATTTTAGCCACTGAAACTTTGGTTTATGCTTTAGGAGAGACACATACACACACACACACACACACACACACACACACACACACACACAGGATCACTCTCTAGACACGGAAATAAGAATATCACATCGAGAAGGTTCAGGTTGGTATATCAGTATCAAATTATTGAAGAGTTTCACTAAGAGAAGCCTCTGGTAAAATGGATATGAATATGAAATATTCTTTGATGGGAACCAGATCTTAAAATTAAAAAGACATTAATTACTATGCAAAGTTTCATACTATAGCTAATGACATTGGAAATCGGCCCGCTCTAACAGGCTATCTCCATGCAATTGTCCATAATCTATTTCTTTAATCATCTTTTGCTTTGCAATGTAGTTTTAAGTTAGGAAACATTATACTTTCTTAAATATGACCTTTCTACAACATGTTTGATTGTTTTGCGTTTTGGTGCTGTCTTAATTGCTGGTTACCTTGGACTGCGAGTGGCTTAGATCCCTAAAGCACAGCTGTGGGTATGTCTTTGAGAATGTTTTCAGAACAGAGTCAATAAGTGAGGATACTGTTCTCTGTATGTGGGCAATTGAGTCTTGAAAGAATAATTGGCAAGACAGAGGGAGGAAAGGGGCTATTGCAAGTTGTCCTCTCTTTCTTGGCTTTCAAGACGGCTCTGTACACTCTATATATCATGGTCTTCTGAAACAAATGAAACCTTGAGTTTAGAGAAATCTTTCTTTTTAATCTGTATCATTTAGGTGCTGGCCTCAGCGTCAGGGTCTTTATTGATTTCTCGGGAACTCTTGGGCTGTTTGGGATTTAGTCCTATATTCATTTCCATCAGGGTTTTAGCATATTTTATTTTACTTTTGAGATAGGATCTATCTCATGTATTCTTTGGTGTCCTCAAACTTACTATGTAGTCCAAAATGAGCAGGAATTTTAGATCCTTTTGTCTTCCCCTCCCAAATTTGAGGATTATGGGGATAATGCCACCGTGTCCTGTTTTTGTGGTGCTGAAAATTGAACCCAGAATGAGCTATCACCCAAACCTCTGTCATGAAGATTTTGATACATCCCTATGGGTAGGGTGGATATCTTAGCAGGATTGTTTTCTAACCCATAAACTTGGGTTGCTGTTTTAAATAATTGAATTTTTTTTACAGTTATTAATGTAGAAATGCTTCAATCCTTTCGTCAGGGCTAAGGTTATTCATGAATATCTTGCTCTCTTTGATGCTGTTGCAAATATGGTAATTATTCCAATTTTCATTTTATAATTGATTATGTACAGACATGATATATGTGAGTGATTTCCTCAGTCAATGCTGTTTTCTGCAGTGTTACTCTGTCAGTTCTAATAGGGATGTCTGTGCAAGTGTGTGACAATGTACAGATGCTAAGGAATTCTATACACAGGACCAAGTTAACTAAAAACAGAGACATGCACTTCTGCGGTTGGGATCCATTTGACTGACTCTCTGGGACTTCTGGTATATCCTGAGTCGATGTGGTCAGAGAGGACGTCTTGCTGGGTTCTTAATCTTCCTGTGGCAGCTTCCAGGTTTTCACTGCAAACTGTGAAGTTCTGTGTGAACCGTTCCTCTGCAGCCTCTGCTGTAGACAGATTTGTTTCCTTTCTATTTCTAGCTTCATGTTAAAGTATTTCAGATTATCTTTATGCACCCCGTTCTATGGTCCTATGGCTTTTACCTATATTTCTGTTGAGGAAGAGTGATGTATAACAGTAACTTTCCAGTGTTCTGCTCTCCTCAAACCTCAGACATACGCTCCACTGGGCCGTGGCGTGCAGCTGTTGAAGGTGCTACTGAAGTTGTTTTCCTGTCTTTGGTAAGGATGCTTGCTTATGAGGGACACTGGCTTCTCTTATCTGTCTTATCTGGCTTTAGTGTCAGGGTCACGCTGTCCTCACAAAGTCCTTGGAAGTGCTCTTCCTTTCATTGTTTGGGAAGATTTTGACAAGTACTGGCTTTAATTTGTTTTTTAGCAGTTCAGTAGAATTTGCCAGTGAAGTCATCTCTTCCTGGACTTTATTGTTATTTTCTAAACAATCCCTTTATGAGTTAAAGATCATTTCACATTTGTATTTCTTTATGAGAAAGTCTTAGAATGTTCTGAGTTAACCCGTCTGTGGACATCTAGTGGTTCATCAAGATCTTTTGTCAGCCTCCTCAGTTTTAATGTCTCTCCTTTCATGTCTGACTTCATTTATTTATTTATTTATTTTGTTTTTATTTCTTTGTTATTCTGAAGATATGCCAGTTT
Source organism: Dicrostonyx torquatus (assembly GCA_028555095.1). Classification (NCBI taxonomy): domain Eukaryota; kingdom Metazoa; phylum Chordata; class Mammalia; order Rodentia; family Cricetidae; genus Dicrostonyx; species Dicrostonyx torquatus. The sequence goes on from JAQHUG010000085.1 coordinate 6,349,421, forward strand.
TGATTATGTTTTCAAATCATTGTTTTCATATTTTTCTATTCTTTATTTAGTTTTATATTCTTTATTTCATTTATTTCCTGCTCACTCTTGGTTTCTTTTGTTCTTTTTCTCTATTAGAAAATTGATATTTATGTATATTTTCATAACCCTTATTCAAGGATTTTTATCTTATTCTTTGAAATGGGTCACATGATTCTCTTTGGTATTTGTGTAGTAGAAAATATTTTGACCCTTCCCTGCTTTGTTTGCTGTCCTCATGCAAGAGAGGACCTTGTTCAGTCAACTTGTCTACCATTCTGCAGGTATAAAAAATTCATGGTAGTGCAAAACCATGGTGTTTGGTCTTTGTGTTACCAAGTATATTATGCTCTTATTGCATTCTGTGATAGGGAGGCCAGAAGCTTGTTCTTCTTAGAAGAGTTTGAAAGCTGAATCTGTGTCCTTCCTACCTCGGAAGACTTGAGCTCATGGTTTTGTTTGTGTGTGCTGTGTTGAGTTAGGGGAGGTCTGGTCTCTCGTTCAAATGACCACTGGTCTCTCGTTCAAATGACATGACTCTGGAGTCCTGTCTCTCGTTCAAATGACCACTTTGTCCTCATCAACTTTCAGTGATTTAGGAATGCTGGACCTTGTCAATGCTTGTGGCAGATGACTTAAATCTAGTCCTGTGGGAGCTCCAGAAATTAAGTGGTTAGATGTGTGATTCAGATGTTCCCTGCTGCGATGAAGGTCAAGTGTGGGCTTTATTGCTTACGCTGTTCTGAGTTATGGAGAGTGTTTTACATGAGAAGGAATTACCCTATGCAGGGACCCATAGCTTTCCAAGAAGATCCATCAGGATCTCAGAGAACACATGAACAAATCAGGAGACCAGGTACCTGGTCTAATTCCTTTGCTTCACAGGGAGAGGCTGACTTGGGAATTTCCTGCTCACGGTGAGATAGGATGAGGACTATGGTGTGAAAGCATCTCTCTCACTTTCCTGCTAGATACATTGTGGGTGATTTCTCAGTGGCGGGAGATGCGGGAGAATCTCAGCTAGTTGCAGAGTTTCTCTAGTTGCATAATCCTTTGTGTTCACAGGGGGAAAAGAAAGCCAGACTTCTTCTTGTTAGGTGGGCACATGGTGTATGCCTATTACCTTACTCTAAGGGTAGCTGGGTGGATGGGTAAGGTAGAGGAATTGTGAGTTCAAGGCAACACCTCTGAGTCAACAGAGAGCCTCATCTAAAAAACAATAGAATAAAATCAAAAGTATTTCATGCTTTAAAACCAAACAAAAAAAAAGCAGAACTCTATTGGAAAGATATAAATAAACAACAGCGATAAATAAGAAAAATTATTTTTTGCAGGACCATTTGTGATGAGAGTAGTTTCATACTTGATGTGAAAATATGCTGCCTGTAACCATTTTACTTATCTGAAAAAGTATACACTGTATGTCTATGTTATTATCGCATGAAATGAAAAATGAATG
>JAQHUG010000085.1:6376133-6386476 GCA_028555095.1 Dicrostonyx torquatus
ATATTTTGGATATTAATCCTCTATCAGATGTGGAATTGGTAAAATTCTTTTTCCATTCCATAGGGTGTCACTTTGATTGACTGATGGTGTCATTTGCCTGACAAATGCTTTCTCAGTTTCATGAGGTCCCATTAATCAATTGTTGATCTTAGTGCCTGTGCTATAAGGTGTTTTGTTCAGGAAGTAGTCTCCTGTGCCAAAGAGGTCAAGGCTGTTCCCCACATTCATCCTAACTGATGGGTTCAGTTTATCTGGTTTTATGTTGAGATATTTTATCCACTCGGACTTGGGTTCTGATGTTAGAGTCTGTCTCTGTGGTTACTCCTCTGTGTAAAGGTATTACTGTCTATTTGTGAGTCATTGCTTGGGCACAGGTGTAGACTGTTCCTTAGGAAGTAACATGATTGATTGCTTGGTATAGAATCTTGGTGATTATCTGTTTGATCACAGGTGTTGATAGTCATAGGCATACAATGTCTCTATAAATTCAGTTTGCTGGCAAGTGCAGACTCTTCTCTGTCACTCTGCAGAAGTGCAGGTCTTATGTCTATGCTGTCTTTGTTTTAGTTATCTGTGCACTTGTCTTCGTGGTGTGGGAGGTCCTTTTGTCTATGTGTTGCTTTTATTGGTTAATGAATAAAGAAACGGCCTTGGCCTGTTGATAGGGCAGATCTTAGGTAGGCAGGGAAAACTGGACTGAATGCTAAAAGAAGAAAAGCAGACAGAGAGACGCCATGGAGTCGCCGGAGATCGACGTTTTGCTGAAAATTTGCTGGTAAACCACGACCTCGTGGTGATACACAGGTTAATAGAAATGGGTTAAATTAATATGTAAGAGTTAGCTAATAAGAAGCTAGAGCTAATGGGCCAAGCAGTGATTTATTTAAAAGTTTCTGTGTGGTTATTTTGGGGTTAAGCTAGCTGGGCAGCTGGGAGGAACAAGCGGCTCACTCCTTGCAACATCTTCCAATAAGATCAGCAACTTCGTAGTGTTACTCTTTCTGTATTGGTCTTTGTGTTGCTGTGTGGCACCCAGAGAGTTCAGGCCATGGCATGGACAGTGTGTGGTACAACTATCGTCATCTTCCAATCTCTAGATACTAGAAGGGGCTATGCCAAGCTTTCCATTTGTGTGCCTTTGATGCTTTTCCATTTAAGCATTTGTCATCGTTCGTTTCTCATAGGAAGCTGATGAGTCACACTCTTCTATGGCTCAGATGAGATTCCCACTGTGGAATTCTGCAGAGGTCCGACTTAGTTCTATTTCTATTTAAGATAGTTCCATTCTGCAGGTCATTCTCAGAGTAGTCCCTGGATCCTCAGAGTGGGCCAAGCAGGGAGAAGAGGGACCTTTTCTCCTTCAATCACCTAGATGTGGACTCAACAAGGGCCTTCATGAAACTTCCTCTTGCCTTTCCTCTGATCAGATATCGAGAAGAGATATTTTTCCTGCCACTTAGATGTTGTGCAGACCTCAAGGTCCCCTGTCTGTGCACAGGCCTGCTCAGTGATGGTGGTGACGATGCTTCTGTGTCTTTATTTCATTTTCCTTTGGTCTCTCCTCTCCCTCCCTGTTGCTTTGGCTGCCATGAGAATTTGTCTCTTGCACTAGCCTTCAACACGCTCTTCTAGGACTTATCTGGTTCTGAGAGTCAGGATTGAATTTACTGAGGTTCTTCTCCATTTTAAGCTGTGCTCCCAGCTGTCTCCATTTGAATGCTGTCTGCCTCCTCATTACAGGCTAAGGTGCCATAAGGAGCGCTCTCCTCCTGCTCAAAGGTTTCTGACTTTCTTTGATACTGATAGAATGTTTATCTTCATCATTCATCTCATATACTAGTTGCTCTCCAACTATCCCCAGTTCATTCCACAGAGATTCTATCGGTCAGTGTCTGGGTTTCACGTGCTACCTTCTGCTTCCAAATTAGTGTCATTTTTGAAAACTTGTTTGTGCAGAGCAAGCCTTGATTGATACCTGATTTTCCTAACAGGAGGGTTTTGTTTTTTTTTCAAGATTCCTGATGCTTTGTGGGAATTTTCTCTGTATTGGCAGGGTCTGCTGATAGAAATAACAAGGAGAAACACTTTAAAAACTGTTGTAGTTGCTTCTTAAAAGGTTAATTTTGAATGAATTAGCCCTACAGCTTTGGAAGCGGGTAGGTTATAAAACTGTGATTCCAGAAGTATCAGTTTGTATGTGGTAATTTCAATATAATGCATAATAAATCTTGAACTTTAACCCAAAAATATTAGAGGGAGCTTATTCTGTAATTATGTAAATTATGCTGAAGTTAATTAAAGGTTAGCATTGCTTTAATCCTTTCATGATATTATCTTGAATGTTATTATGAAATATTGATATAATATCCTAAAATTAATTAGCAGCAAGCAAATTGGCACACATATCCCAGAAGGTAATTGTTTTAGTGTAAAGAATGCTAATGAGTTCTTAGAATTGCTATCTCTTTATGTATATGTACTAGCCCATTAAAACAAGAAAACCTAATATTATAGTAAAATAGAGCTTCCCTGCTCTGGAAACCTGCTAGGGAAGTTCCTGAAGCTGTACACAGAAGATGATGGGAGACTTTTTAGGTACATAGTACTCCAAATGTTATTTTGTCTATTTTTCATTCATGCCACCTCTGGCAATGAGTTGATGTGTAAAATAGTTAAAAAAAAAAGTAGAGGAAAACAATTGAAGCCAGACTGTAATTGTAGCAAGGTATGAGACAGGAGATATGAGTGCAGGTGGCTGTGAGGTGAGCTCTCAGTTCCCTCACCTTCAGACAAAAGAGCAAAATAGAACGAGACATATAAACATTACTCTCCAGCTAAAGGAAGCCTTTAAAATCTCTAAAGATTAGGTGTATATTTTCGTAGTGTGCTTCACGAAATTTGCTTTCTGCATAGGAAATAACTAGAAAATGATGTGGGCATGGTATACCAATTAAAAAAGAAATCTCTAAGTAATGAAGACTCCATCTGGGATAGTTTTATAGTAGTGTCATCGACTGAAGATGACAATCTTGCTTAAGAATGCATTATCTTTAAGACAGGGAATACATATTTAAGTTTATGAATTTAATTATATATTGATGTGATGGTGTTCCTTAGCAAGGCACAGCACTTAGAGAAGGTAATTAAAATCATCTTTGAATATAGATCTTTAGAATGTCAATGACTTGGGCAGATCATGTCAAGGATGGCAACAAATTGAGATGGAGTGTCTTTACATGCTCAGTATGTTCAAGTTGAATCCTATCCTGTGCTTTGATAAAGCACAGTGACCAAAATTTTATGGGAAATTAACTTAGCATGAGGTGTCTTAGTCGTGAAGAGGAAGTCATGAATGAGTGTGGGGAGTTGATATCTACAAAGTTTTGTTAGAAGCATCATGTGTCTCCTCAAAGTTTGGAGTTGTCCTAGCTGTTTTAGTAAGTAGTTACTTACTAAAACATTGGAATTATATATGTGTGCAGGAGTGTGTGTGTGCACGTGCATGTGTGTGTGAGTGTGTATGTGTGCCCAGATGTTTGTGAGCCTGTGTGCTAATGTGGAAATGAAGCACACTGCACTGCCAATCTTTGTATTCTGAATGACAAGGCTCCTTTGCTCCACCTGGGTCCAAGTTCATTTGGTTAAGAGTCTTCTCTTTGCTGTGCTGCTACCGTAAAGGCAGGAGTTCTGACGGGTCCAGATGTGTTTGTAGAATTCTTAACTGGCTTGACACAGCACTTCTGAACAATCAGCATATGATTTTCAAGACTTAATTTATATATCAAGTTTTTAAATCTTTTTTCTTTTTAGTTTTAATTGATGCGCTGATTCATATCACTATGGAACAATGTGATATTTCAGTACATTTGTAGAATGCACAGTGGTCACTTATGTGCACTTGGCATACCTAGTATGTCAGAGTGTTGCCGTTTTTACAGACACCCAGCACAGGTTGTTGATAGAGATGAGTAGGCAGCACGATACTTTCCAAACTGTAGCTAGGTAAGTGGACAGTTAGTCAGTATTTTACCCTTCTCCAGTTAATGAACAAAATCTAAGTACAAAAACAAACTGATTAGCAGAGTAAATTTAATGTTCTTTTTTTTTCTGGAATTCATGCTTACAGCCTGTGTTTTAATATATTTATATGCATGTAAAGCACATATATTTATACTTTGTAGAGAAGTATTGCTTTTAGTTTTCAATAAAAGTGATCTACCACTTCTTTCTATTTACTTAGTTGGGTCTAGAATTTGTTTTCTATTAAATTCATTATCTCAAAGGCTTTGCAGGGATACAATATGGACTTTAGATTATTGACTATAAAGAATGTCCTTTTATACTTGCCCTTCACCCCAACATTCAGAAGACAGAGACAGGTGGGATCTCTGTAAGTTCGAGGCTAGCCTGGTCCATAGAGCAAATTCCAGGACAGCCTCCAAAGCTACACAGAAGTACCATCTTGAAAAGCATAAAATTGAAGGTCATGAAACTCACACTAACTTATGCCTTAAATACTTTTATATACATCTGAGCTTAGTAGGCAAAGTGAAAGTCAGCAACGGTGAATTTTAGTGTGTACTGATGATCCCGTTCTACCACCTCTTTTCCTCTCTCTCTTTCTCTCTTGTCCCTGAAATCGGCTCTCACTCTGTACCACTGGTTAGCCTGGAACTCATATGTCAACCTCAACTTGCCTCTGCCTCCCACGTTCTGGGATTACAGTATACACTACCATATCTGACCAGAGATCCACACTCATTGGCAAACATAAAATGGTTTAGGCAAGCAAAGATGATTTCTTTGTTCATATATTTTTAGTATTAAGTGCCAACGAAATTTGATTGTTACAATTTTTTGGAATTAAATTTTCTGAAGATAGATTAATAACTGATGAAAATATTTCACTATTTACATAAATGAAGTATAACATGACATTTTGAATTTTGTACCTATTTTGATCTGTTTCACATAGTCCACATCTCATTTTATGTGTGTGTGTGTGTATATATATATGTCAGCATGCAACGTGCTTTCTCCCCCCAGGACTACAGAGTGAACATTTTCCTGAGACAGAAATGGAATGACCCCAGGCTCAAGCTCCCTAGCGACTTCAGAGGCTCTGATGCACTGACCGTAGATCCCACAATGTACAAGTGTCTGTGGAAGCCTGACTTATTCTTTGCGAATGAAAAAAGTGCCAATTTTCATGATGTAACCCAAGAAAACATCCTTCTGTTTATTTTCCGTGATGGAGACGTCCTTGTGAGCATGAGGTACCATTTTATATTTATTTCCTGTGTGCTTATATTTTCTTTTGTCTAATCGATGTGCCACAGAAGTGCGTATTAATGATTCCAATTTCTCTGCCTCTTACCTCAGGTTGTCTATTACTCTGTCGTGTCCTTTGGATTTAACTCTGTTTCCCATGGATACACAGCGCTGCAAGATGCAACTTGAGAGCTGTATGTAAAGGAGGCCATAAATCCTTATATTTAGATAATATATTCTATTAGTTGGTGTTATGTAACTGTGAAAAGCATAACGCTTTTGGTCATGCTAATACCATACTCACTATGGTAATCTTGGAGATGACAAATCTTTCTTTTGATGGCTTTTTAGCGAGTTGACATTGATCAGTGTACTTCTTATTCTGAAGGCTAGACTTATTTATTAGTAATGCAGAAAATATACACAAATTATGATCTTCTAACAACATAATTTCTCTGATGTTAATATTCTCATAGTAAAACCATTAGAGACCATTGAAATACACTTAACCTAACCAAGTGCCTATCTTAGGGAAGGACAGAAAAATTATGTTTTATAAATCGCATGCCTTATGTTCCTATGATTGTACTTTACAGTGTATAAAAGACATACTAAATGTTATTAACTATAATTTTCTATAAATATATTAATTAATTTCTATGATAATTGTCTTTATAAAATAATAAATCATAAACCTTGAAAAATGAATACTGCTACTATAAAGAATCTTTAGCATGGATGGTTAAAGATTAGGCTATTTCTATGAGTAATAATAATTTTGTAAAATATACATGTATATTTGTTTGAGTATATGTTTAGTGGTTATTTGTTGTTTTTTTTAGTGCCCTAAAATATATCCTAACTTTTAACAATATTTCTTCCTAACAATTAGATTAAGCTTTATAAGTCTATGCAGAGTTTCAATACCATATATTAAGTACATATTTATTCGATGTTCTCATTTGATACACTGTGTAGGATTTTAGACACTGATGGTCTTTGAGATCCAATTGCAGGTTAATCTAGGATGTAGTCCTGAGTTGTCAACACATATCCTAGATACAGGCCCTGAACTCCTGGTTACTTTAATGAAGCTATAATGATGTTCGCTTGGGTACAATCTTACTGCTTTTTTGTCATGGTGCCGTTCGTTTAAGGAACATTGTAGTGATTTATTTAAAATCATACCTATTTTAAAACTTTAGGTTTGTGTAACATGAGGGCTGGCTTGTTGGGGTTACTGTCCCACACGGTACCCCACTGCCGGCAAGCCCCAAAGAAAGTCACACAGAGAGTCTACATTAGGTTATACACTGATTGGATTATTAGCTCAGTCTTTCTACCAGCTCCCACAACTTATATTAACCCATTGTCAGCCACATGGCCAGTACTTTTTCTCAGCTGGGCTGGTACATGTTGTCTCCTTGGAGATCTGCGCAGGAATGCCAGGGAAGCTTCCTGCTTCCCAGACTTTCTCCTTGCCCTGCCTCTACTTCCTGTCTTGTAGACCTGCCTATACTTCCTACCTGGCCAATCAGCATTTATTTAAAACATGATTGACAGAATACAGACAAGTCTCCTGTACCAGGTTTGTTTTATTATTTTTGGTTTTTCTTTTAAATTTTGTTCGGTTACAAAAAAAAAAGGGCCAGAGGGTGGACGCTAGGGATGATGTTACAAAGGCAGAGGGTGGATACTAGGGACCCGGTTACAGGGCAGAGGGTGGATACTAGTGACAATGTTATGATGTCCAGAGGGTGGACACTAGGGACCAGGTTGCAAAGGCAGAGGGTGAATACTAGGGACCAGGTTGCAAAGGCAGAGGGTGAATACTACGGACCAGGTTACAAAGGCAGAGGGTGAATACTAGGGACCAGGTTACAAGGGCAGAGGGTGGATACTAGTGACGAGGTTACAATGTCCAGAGGGAGGACACTAGGGACCAGGTTACAAAGGCAGAGGGTAGATACTAGGGACCAGGTTACAATGCCCAGAGGGTGAATACTAGGGCAATGGGAGAAAAGTGGGATCAGAATGCATAATGGGAAATCCACAAAGAATCAGTAAAATCAAAAATAAAGTTTAAAATAAAAAAATAACTTTAGGCACATAGTTAATGACCAAAAATAGACCTAGGCAGAGTTAGCAAATTATTTATCACCCTTTGAATACAGTTGTGAATGCTAATCAGAGAGGAGATTTTTCTATACTTGGTGACCTTGGATTATATCCGATTTTGAATAACTATTCAACCTTACTCCTTTTTCATAACGATGACATGTCATTGTTAAGCTGATATTTTGCGCATGACCGTAGAGCCAAGTGCTGTGGACTTATTACAATTCCATAACAGCATGCCGGGATTTCCCACCTTTTCTCTGTGTAGCATGATTACTAAAGTAACGAGAGAGCACTGGTAAGTGTATTTCAATGTGACATGTTCATGTATTTATCGTAGTTGGTTACACAACCGATGACCTGAGATTTATCTGGCAGTCGGGAGACCCTGTGCAGCTGGAAAAAATCGCTCTACCTCAATTTGATATTAAAAAGGAAGATATCGAGTACGGCAACTGTACGAAATACTATAAAGGCACTGGTAAGTGCTGTTTTAGGAGACAAAAGTGACGCAGGTTTCCATGTTTTGTTTTAGCTCTAATATAGACTAAGGAGCAATGATAAAAGTAAGCTAATTGTAAGAAATGTATCCTCATAACCCCACACTGAAACCTTTTCCACAACCACATTCACGTAAGATGAATGACATAATAATGGAATCGATCGGGTTTTCTCCATGTAATTCTGTCGGTGAGAAGTTGTCAATATTTCATTATAGCAATGAAATATGGTAATGAATATAGTAATGAAACCAACTCGTCCAGGAAATGGGTTTCTTAGATGTTGACAAGTTTTGACAAGCTTGCCTTTGATGCTAAGCCGTTGCTAGAGTGCAGTCTTTGTCCATCTGTTGTCTAGCGGTCAGTTTGTTTACACGGCAGTTTTCCTGTCTTGTTAGTGCTAAAATCATTGAACTTTGTGTGCATGAGAAGCAGTAAGAGTGTGAGATACTTCAACAGCTGTGAATATTCCCCGTGTAGTGTTATTTGTCCAGGTCGTGCAATAACTAATTTGGCAAAGCAAAACAAACCAACCCCAGTCATTGAATTACAATGAACTTTTGAAGAAACTGCAAAAGTCACTCCTCCACTCTCGTAATATATAGTGCTCAGCCTTGGCGTTGGCATTAGCAGCTGGAGGTCACTGAGCAGGTTCGGCAGTATTAGTACATTTCATTTCACAATATAAAACTAAGCAGTACAGAAACTTAATTGTGGCGTTATTGGCAATGATCATTTCAACTTGTAAGCTGCCTGTAATTCTGTACTGGAAAGGAAGTCATGGCAAAGGTATTCAGAACTGGATGGGAGCTGAGTTTACATTTTTAGAAGCATTTATACTATGGGAAAGTCCACTATTATGATATCATCAAAGGGGAAAAATAAAAATCAGAAAGAATATAACAAGCTGCATATATACAGTCCTATAATAAATACATGCAAGACTAGGAAGTTTGGTGGTAAATGTAATTTAATTTCTGGTTGTTGTTGAGTGCATCTGTTGTTGACTATCAAGTAAATTGATAAGCTTATATGCTTTTATGGGTAGACTTAAAGTACAATGTAAGATACATCATAAATACAATAGTAAACAGTTCCTGGATTTAAATATAAAATAATCGATTTTTTTTATTTCTTAGAAGGAAATAAAAGCATATTCTGCAAAGAAACAATTTAGAGCAGTGGTTCTCAAACTTCCTAATGCTTCAACCTTTTAATACAGTTTCTCATGTGTCGGTGACCCTCAGCCATAGAATTATTTTGGTTGCTACTTCATAACTGCAATGCTGCTATTGTTATGAATTGCAATGTAAATATATCTCCATTCTCTGATGGTTTTAGGTGACCTGTGCGAAAGGGTGATTAGATTCCCAAAGGGTTCACAACCCACAGGTTGAGAGTGATTGATCTAGAGAATTGCTATAGAGGTCCTGTGAAGTTCTCTGAGAAGTTTTATTTCTTTTATTAATCATGAATACAAACTTACAATCCTATTATCTACAGAAGACATTGTAAGTTTATAATTAACATATTTTGGGCATTTACCAAATTTCAGATTTTTTTTATCAATATGTATATAAATCAGAAGAAAATATATTAATGTTTGGATAATATTTATGAAACTTTGTAAAAATTAGATAGCTCAAAATATGTGACACTAAACATGCCTATTGTATAAAACACATGCACACACAGTAGTGGCAGAACTTTAATTTGTAAGGAAATATTGACCCGGCATTTGTTTTACTGAAATGATGTTGTCCCGTGACTAACAGATAGTGCAGGTGAAGACTCTGGGGACACAAATGAAAAGAGTTAAATCGGGTGCCTAAGTGAATAATGAAAGAAAATGACACAGGAAATAGAAAGTAAATTGAAATTTCCAAATGCACATTTATATCAATTAACTGCCCACCTGCCTCTCATAAATATAGCAGACTAGAGAAAGATCAAAGAGGATCAAGAAATGTTTCTCATAAAAGTTTACGAAGCAAATCACTGTAATACCCAACATGCCTTTTCCGCTAGATACAGGGACAGCTCATGAAGTCCCCTAGTGAGTGCGTTTATGAAAGGACATGGTGGAACTTAAAACATATGACATACGGCATCTGGTCAGGCATTCTTTAAACACTGGGAGGCAGAATGTACATTTTATTTTTAGTTATACTACTTTTTAGTGAGTATATACCACTGTGTAGTATATATACTAATGTAGTATGTATACCATACATATAGTGACTGGAGAAGCTTCACACACACACACACACACACACACACACAATATAAAGGGTACATATGGAATTTGCTTAGAGGCAAACATACATACATTGCTCTTCATTTCATGTGCAGTTGCTAAATGAAAGAGTGAAAGAGTCCCCTGCATAAGGGACCCTGGTGCACAGCGAGGTCCTTTGTGCACCCTACTTTAGGAAGCACGGTGAGCCTTTTGAA
>JAQHUG010000085.1:6426986-6437540 GCA_028555095.1 Dicrostonyx torquatus
TAGTAAACTGTGTGTCTCAAATAAACTTCCACATTTTTGTAATTTCATACATGAATATGATGTTTTTAATCTCTAGCTTCTTCAACTCTTGTAACAAGTAGGCTCCTTGGTCATCCCGACCACCCGGTTCGCTATGCCCCTAAATAACCACACAGAAACTGTATCAATTAAATCACTGCTTGGCCCCATTAGCTCTAGTTTCTTATTGGCTAATTCTTACATCTTAATTTAACCCATTTCTTTTCATCACTGTATCACCACATGACAATGGCTTACTGGGTAAAATTCCCAGCATCTATTTCTGGTGGATTCATGGTGTCTCTCTCTGACTCTGCTTTCTTCCTTCCAGAATTCAGTTCTATCTTCCCAACCTACCTACATTCTGCCCTATCAGACCAAGGCAGTTTCTTTATTCATTAACCAATACAAGCAGCACACAGAGGGGATTCCCACACCATACTGTTATTTATCTCTCTCCTACTTTTATATACTGTTTCCCTACCTATGCTCTCTCTGAATTTCTAAGTCGGGAATTGTTTTGTGATCCGTTCAGTTTCAGCAGGGCTATCTGCATGAGTGTTGAATTAGAGCTATCCACTGGAGCCTGAGGGGTCATCACTGGGCACAAAACTGATGACAATGTTTCCTTCTCTCCCTGAATCTATCATTAGCAAATATTCAGCAGTGAGAAACAGGATCACTGACCCCATTCTTTCATTTTTGCCTCAATGGTAATAGATCAGTTCAGTCACCCATGGATAATTTTCCCTATTTCCCTTTTCCCTATCTTTTGGTTATTAATTTTTCTACCTTGTATTTCACAATATTCTCTTAATCTTTTAGGGCATGTTATTGATGCCATGTTTTGGTTAGGACTGAGCACTTAACTATGATTTATCTACAGCACTTTTATGTTCAGTGTTTGCATTTACTGCAGTTTACTAGAAAGAAAGACTTCTCTGATTACAACTGAGAATGGTAATTATCTTCAGGCATAAATATATATTTATTTGAGGTGGTGGTTAACAGCAATGCCAAGTTGGCTAGCCAAAAGAATTAACATATACATATACACATGCACATTCAATAAACATAAACACAATATACATACAAACAGAAACACATATATTTGAGGAGGTAGTTTACCACTGTGCTAATTTGGCTAAAAATATAATTAAGTTCAGCTTTCAGGCCTATAACCTCCTCTACCATGGGCTATTAAACAGGTTTGCAGTATCAATAGATCCCTCATTGCAATGTAACATAGCTTCACATCTAATTCGAAAGTAGTTAGATATCCTTACAACAGTCATATTGCTATAACACAAGTGTACATATCTTTCTTAGAAGGTTGGTATCATAATCTGTAGAATTCACAGCAAGGGAACACTAGTGATACTGCCTATCCCTACCCCCTAACACACAGTCAAAATTTATATCATCAGTAAAACACAAGAAAAAAAACTGGGGAGGGTGTTAGAAAAAAAGAGTAAAGGAGTATGTTACAAAGCAATCCCACACCAGTTTGGAATTATGACGAATGAAAGGGTTATTTGGTTAAAGGAAAAACTTACAGATCACCGTCTTAGACATGCACAACCATGAAAAGAGTGGTAGCCAGAAGCAGAGTTTGGAGCAAGAGAGGGAGCACAAGGCTGTGGCTGCTTTTGAAAGTCAAAGAGACCACGCGCAAGTGGGCTGGTATCTTAAGGGCTACTGGCTGAAGGAGCAGAAAGAGCTCACACAGCTCTCTCTTTTGTTTAAGTAAGAGAGTTCTAAACCTATTACAAAATTATATACAATAAGAACAAATATCCTATTCTAATGAGCTTAAGTCTTGTATAATTAAATAACTTGGCCAAGTCACAAACTCATGGAAATTTAAATTGGTCCAGCCACTGTGGAAATATGTCTGCAGGTGCAAAAACATAAAAGTAAAAAAATTAAAATAAAGCTCATTCATCAGTCAACTATAGCTTTAGGATAACAAGCCACAAAGACACCTGCACACCCATGCTTATTGTCCACAATAGTAAGGATGTGGAACCAGCGTATCGTGTCTCAGCAGATGAGTAGATAAAGATAGATGTGGGTCACATATACAACATAATTTCGTTTATATATATATATATATAATGGACTCTGTTATTTGAGAAAATGTGTGCAAGTGGAGATTTCGATATTAAGGAAAGCTTGAGATAACAGTTAGCTGACTCAGAAGTTAAAAGTACTTGCTGCACAGCCAGTCATAGAGACACAAGTTCCATCTGTCTGTCACACATGAAGGGAGAGAGAAACAATTCCACAAAGTTGTCCTCTGGAGTTCATATGTGCCCTGGGGCATGTGTATTGCCTGCCGTAATGCACATACGCATACATAATTTTTGTTGATTACAATAAAATAACCCCACACTGGCCCAGAATGGAGTATAATAAAGGTTTCTTTATTTAGGGGCAGACTCACAGATCAGCAGTCCTCTGCATGAGTAGGGAACAGGAACCAAATCTAGCAGCCACATCCCTGACACCCGTTTTTACATCTGTATATACAGTACATGTGACCATGCCCAAAGTGGGTCAGTATCTTAAAGGTTATTGGCAGAAGGAGTTCCCACAGCAGATAATGATAACACATTTTTAAAAAGAAAAAATAAGTAAGTAAACAGTTAAAGACAAATATCACATTTTTCTTGTTTGTGAGTTCTAAAACACTTTCTAGATCCACAAATCCATAGGCGTGTGTGAGAGAGCTGGAGGTGAACGGAGGGGAAACTGTGGTTAGGATGGATTGTATGACTGCAGAATCTATTTTCAATTTTTTTTTAAAAAAAAGTCTTCAATTGTATTCTTGTAACTCTTATTTTAAGAGTTTTAACTTTTAAAACTTGGAATACTGTAAGACAACTGTGCTAAGATTTTTCTAGAGTAAAAGAACCAACGGAACACATATATAGCTGCAATTCAGAATTTAATAGATTGCATAACATGATCAGAGAAAAGACATTAAAAAATTTGAAATTTAATCTCATTTAATTTTCTACTAAAGGAGCATTTATAGAAACATGTTGGCTAAGCAGTTTTTACTTTTCTCTCTAATACTTAAAATTGAAAGGGTATCATTTTAGTATTCAGGAGTGTGCCTACTGACAGGGAGCTTTAGTAACTGGGGCAGTAATACTGATCAAAGGGTTAGTCATGAATGGAGGGTGTGATTTCCACCCAAAGGCAGGTCATTGTACCCTCATTTTACTAAGTGATTCAGTGTTCTCTTTCTCCCATGGTGGTGAAGACTTCAATCTGGTGGGCTTTTGAGAACCTGTTTCTCTCTTAGGGTCACATAATAAACCTTGGGACTTAGCAATTCTCACAAAATTGAGAAATATTGTGCACTAGTGCCAGATTTTGTAGAGAGCTTCATTTTTGGATTCAAGTGCTCCTACGTGAGGAAAGGTCCATCTAGAGAAGTCCAGGCTCCCTGCCATTCCTATTCCCATAGGCCAGTCCATCATTTGTTCTCCTGGCTTTCAAATTCATCTGGGCGTATCCATATCTTATGGAGGTCTCATCCTTATAACACTCACAAAGCAGACAAGCCAAAGAATGAGGTAGACAAAAGAGACCTTACTGACCTTCGTTCCAAAGACAGTTTCTAAAAACTTAAACACATTGACTTTTAATAGTCTACTAACGTGAGAAGCACACTCTCTGAACCCACAGAGGACAAATTTACTTCAATATGATAATAACCTAGCAGATTCACCCTGCTGATGCAAAAGTGGAAGTCAGCTTTGTAAATCAAGTATCCCTGAAGGCTTGGATAAAGGAGAACTCAAATCCTCCCCCAGCTGTGTCTTCTTTCTCAGGATTGAGCTGACCATCTTTTCTGTGGGACCCAGCTATTTGCTCTGTTTCTCCCTTCTCTAGCATAGAGCCCTGGGAATCCTGGGAGTCATCTATAAATTCAAACACCCTTCCTACCTATTCATCCTTATTCGATTTCCTCTTTGGTTTTGCTTTAACGCCAACCCCAACAACTTTTTCAATTTTTCTTTTCTTGAGAAGGGGTCTACCTGGGTTGCCTAAGGGTTCCAGGCTGAGATCAACTCCTGGACTCAAGTGTTTTTCTTCTTCAGTCACTTATATCTGAGGGAACAATGGAATCCCTCTGCTTTTAGAACATAAAGGACAGCCAAATATTTCAAAAGGGACTCATAGTAGAAAGAAAACAGTTCTCATACCCTCTTTAGTAGAGGAAAATCACAGCATAAATTGCATCTGTAAATTATGTTACTACTAATGGGACCAGGACGCTCCCCTCCCTGAGCTGTGCATTAAAATGCATTCCAGTGTAACACAACGTTAACAGCATTTCCAAATTAGGCTTCTCTATGTTGTCCGACAAGAGTATTTTTTTTTTCTAAAATTAAGGACAAGTTGTGGGATTGTGTGCATTTACAATTAACTCTTTAGAACATTAGATTTTGGGTGATATTTATTTGTGGTTTTGTTTTGTTTCTGTGTTATTCTTTCTTCCTTATTTAAATAAGCCAAATTGAAGCAACACAATACTTAAAGTAGGATTGTGGCCCTGTTGCCACCACTTAGAATAGTGGGTTAGCTGTAATTTCAAAGTTTTTCTCACACATAATGTAAGTTAGCAAAAGTCTCTCAGTAGTGTGGCAGTCACGACATTGCTATTTTAACACCAAGAAACAACCGGAATACATGAAAAAGGATAAACAATGAAATAAAGGAAGACAGTAGAACAAAGAAAAATAATAAAAACAAAACCCCATGTCTTTGCTATATTAGGGTAAAATGCTGTCTGTGTTTTTACAGTCCTCCAAACATGGCTTACTTTAAAAATTGTGTGCAGCCATTATGTGTATGATCACACAAACGTCTCCCTGGTTGAGGGTATTGTTGGACAATGATGCCCGCGGGTTAAATTGCTTTATGGACTCATTGGCGTTACAGATGCATAGATATTTATAACTTATGAAACTGCTAGAGTGAGCTGGGTGTTCGGTATAATTGGGGCTTATTTGTACCTCAAGATGCTCTATGATTTGAGAGTCTCTCAGTCTGTGTACACAGTAGCAGTCAGTGCTGTTCTTCGTGACTCACTGTGTTCAGGATGCTGAGGGCACAGCCTAGAAGCAATAGAATATCACATTTAGAGCAGATTTGAACTCTTTTAAATTCTGAGGTTTTCTCGTCTAATGTCATATAACTTTCCCTTTATTACTCTTAATAGATGTATCTACCTGTCTGAGTGTAAATATTATCTTTTTGTCCTCAGCATTCCTTCCTCCATCTTTTAAAAATTCTCAACAGTTTCTCAATGTTTTAACAATACTCAAATTCCATTTTTTCCTAGCTCCCATGATGATTTCCAAATTAAAAACAATGAATTTCTTTTTTCGTGAGTATAGGTACTTAGTTAAAGTGGATCATGTGACCCAGACAGGCATAAACAGTGGGACATCTGAACACTGCAGAGGACATCTTCCCCAGTAGAAGAGAATATACCAGTATCTACAGACATGGACTCAACCACAGACTTAGGTTAATCCCATGTCTAGGAAAACAAGAGTGGTCAGTGAACTCATGCACATTTTTCCACAGCATTGACAAGGAGTTCTGTCTCTCAATGTGTTTCTGTAGCATCAGGCAGGAGGCAATTTTCCATGTCATCAAGTTCAAATAAACTGAATTTTTTTACTTGATAGTTCATAGTGATTTTTTAGTTTTCATGATTTATATACTTATATGACATCTCCTCCTTGAAAATAAGTTTATTAAAATATTTGTGGGCCTGTGGCGTTATGTGATAGTATCTTAAGATTTCAATTCCTTGCAGCAAGTAGCTTCTCTTTGCTGACGCTGAATTAGAAAAACCAACCTTGGTGACTGATGAACTTATCCTGAAGGTTTTGGCAAAGAGAAGAGCAAATCCTGTACCTCAGCCTCGGGTGTTAGACCACCACCTTTCCAATAAGTAGCTGATGTCTTTTTTTCCAGAGTTTTTGACTACCTTTCCTGTGGAAGCCAGACCTTCTGCTAGTCCGTGTTGTCCATATCACTTACCCTCTGTGACCTCTCTAGCTTCAAGGCTCCTTCTCGTTTTGTTTTCCTTCCCCCTCTCCCGGCCCCTGTCTGTCTAGAGATGAAGCTCATTATGTCACTATTTGCTCTGGCTTCCAGGCCCGTGTGAGAGACTCCTGAACTCAAATGGTTTCCTACTTAAGTCCGCTAAGTAGGTGGACACCAGAGATGTTCTGTGTAGTGTATCCTAGCTCTGTCTTTTTCTTGTACCTATAGGTGTATCGTGGGGATTCCAAGAACTCTTTGGTGAGTTTTATTAAGTGCGGTATAAGCCAAGCTGAATTTCATGTTTTGCTATAGTCTAAACTGACAAAGACCTTAACCTCAAATTCTTATTTATTTTGTTCTGTAATTTTGTGGAAAAGTGGAGCTGATTTTTCTCTGCCATTTGAATCAAGCTACTTCTTTTTGGAAGTAATTTTGTAGAAGATGCTAGTCCTTTTTAGAAACTTTCTCTGTCTTACTAGAATGCGAGCTCTGTAAGAAAAAACTTTGCTCCACTACTTTGTATGCAAATATCCAATAAATGTTGGTGGAATTGGTAAAGCTAATATAAAAATAAAAATTTAAATTGATTTTATAAGGAACATAATTTGAAGTAAAGTCATAGGCAGTAGCATGGTTTTATCCAAGAATTATGTTAACTTTGTAAGTGTATTCTTGTTTGTTTGTTTTTGTTTTGTTTTTCAAGACAGGGTTTCTCTGTATATCTCTGGCTGTCCTGGAACTCACTCTGTAGACCAGGCTGACCTCAAACTCATAAACTTCTGTCTGCCTCCGTGAGTACTGGGATTAAAGAAGTGTGCCGCCATCACTAGGCATGTTAACTTAGTCTTTTCTTACTATATTAGAGATTATTGCTAGAGGGGATGTATTGAGCCAAAATTATCTCAGGGCCTGTAGGACAGAGAAAAGTTTGGTTCGAGTTTGAGGGAACTAAGTGAGGACAAGACAACAAAAACTACGTAGATACTTCTCCAGCCAAAGGGAGGGCTTGGCTGTCTCCCATTGGCTGGAGGTACCCCCACATCATTCCATGTCGCTTAACCTATATGAGCTGACACTCACAGTAATAAACTGAGTTCCTGCTTTGACTTGACTCCCTATTGCATCTGAGTGTTCTGCATTGTGGGATTTCGGACCTGGCAGATAGCACACTCACCTTTCCCTGGGGAATAAGGAGGCTAAGAAAGCCTAGCAGGATGGAGGAGTGGTAAGTGAGTTAAGTGCTTGCTAGAAAAGTAAGGACCTGAATTCAGGTCCCCAGTACTCTCATCAAAAGCAGTGCATGGTAGCCTGAACCTGTAAAGCCTGGAGGCTTCTCTTCAGCTCCCTGGAAAGCTTGTGTTGCTGAATTAACAAATCCACATTCAGGGAGAGACCCTATCTCAGAAGATAAGGTAAAAAAGAGTAAAGAAGGACAGATGGCTTTGATTTCTGGTTTCTACACACACACACACCTGCACACATACACAGATACATGGATAGGCAAACACCCCGCATGTACATGCAAGATCCCTATTAGAAATAGATAATTTCTGTCTAATTTTTTTTAATATTCTTTCTTTACTCTTACTGTATTCGGCTTGACTCTTTAATAAACTCTTAAGAAACATTTCCAATAGAAATTTATTTCTGGCAAGGCATGGTGGTAAAAACCTCAAATCTCAGCACTCAGGAGGCAGAGGCAGGTGGTGATCTCTGAGTTCCAGGCTACCCTGATCTATAAAGTGAATTCCAGGAAAGCCAGGGTTACACAGAAAAGCATTGTCTCAAAAAACCCAGCAACAACAAAAGTTTTTGTGCAAATTATCTGTTATATATTCCAGCAGACAATTCAATATACAGATTTTTTTATACATACTTTGCCTGTACTGAAAACAATGGGCATCCCTAGTAAACGGACATTGGTCTTATTTTTTCTCCATCACCAGTCATGGGTGATTTCTACCTAATAAGCTAAGACTGCTTGGCTATGAACAAAGCAATGCAGAAAACATTCTGAAAGCCAGAAAGACTTGTCCTTTAGGTCATGGATAAAGGATAACTGACCTCATAAAACTCTCTCCAAGCAACAGTCCAAGTACATTGCTCAGGCCTTCCCAATCTCTCGAGCCAAAATGAGAAATTTTATTTTCCTTTATTATTTGTTTATTGGGGGTGGGGCCTGAATCCCAAACCCCAAGCTTATGAGGCAAGTTGCTTTACTTGGAAATAAACTGTTCAACCCTCAGTGAGCAATTTCAGCGATAAACTTAAATGTTCACTAAGCTTTGATACCCTCCAAATACACAGTGCACTTGTTTCTCTGCTGTAAGTCTTGAGAGTTGCATCTACGGCTTCTCCAAGATTTTATAATCTTGATTCTTTGAAAACTAGCCAATGCCTATGAAACCCTTTCCTAGCCACACCATCTCTGCCTTCTGCCTCTGATAAATGTGAGAACAATTTTGTAGTTTATAAGCTCTCCTTTCCCCATCCCCTGACCATGTTAAAACTGAAGCTGCCAAAGTAAAATCAAGTTCCTTGCCTCGCTGTTCTGACATTGTCTCTTCATAATATCCCCTGATCTGCGAGGAAAAACATCCAAACACTAGAACTTTCCATACTGCCTTATACAGATTCTTGCAATGTATGGGCCATATGTCCCTTGCTCTGTAAAGGTTTGATGGGTAGACCCAGGGACGGTAGATTCCACACCCTCCTTTCATTCTTTGCCTCTCCTTCATCTGTGCTTACAAAGACAAACAACCAAGCAATTTACACAGGAACCACTGATAATGAGGAACCCCTCGGCATACCAGACTTGTTGTGCGTCCCGATTGCTGACGGTTACCCAGAAGTTTATCTCTTATCTCAACATTTATCTCAACTTTGGTTAGTGCTTTAAAAGGAAAGGCCAATACGTCCTGGATGAATTTCCATTTCGTCCTCGTGTTTATTATCTCTTCTCCACGAAGACCTCTGCTCTAAGCAGCTGATCTATACAAACAACCTCGGTTGTTGATGCCCTCAGTTGACTTTAACCAGCGGCCTGTATATTTGCGCAAGAAGAAAGACAGGGGCCCTAATATCTTCCTAAGAAGGCCGTCAAACAATCCTAGCCATGTAGCCGAGGAGTACTGCATGTTTCCAGGTGGTATCCTCAACATGACTCTTCCTGTATTCGGCAGCCTGACTTCTTTCTTGGCCTAAGGAAAACAACCGTTCTGCTGCATGATAAAACTCACTCTAAAGGCTTCATCAATCCAAGAGCTTTGTAAACAAAGCATGCCCACGTCATCCTGCCGGAATGTGCTGCCTGTTTCTCCGTAATCCAGGTACAGGACAGTTGTTACTACGGTGGCTCTGAGATATGAGGCTGCACGGCAAGTTTCAGGATCGAATTGCTCTTGTAGTTAAACAAATGAGCTTTCACAGAAAAGAGTGGTGGAAACGAGGTAATTATTAATGTCAGATGCTGGCATTATATTGACTGCAGAACATTTTCATTTCATTGCATTATGGAGAGAAACTGGAGAGATAGCACACTACTTGTAATTGTTAAAAAGTAGTAATGGATTCAAATGTTGGTGGTGTCAAACTTATTTTCTTGTTTGAGGACCCGGTTACAGAAATAAGAAATTAAATCTTATGAACATGCCATTAGGAAGTGGTTCCTCCTGACCTGTTGTGGCAAGGAATTTGTGACGTGTGGTCTTTAGGGAACCAAATTTTGCAGTACCAGTAACACATTATGCTACATATTTCTAGTTCAGTTGCAGCAGTGTTAAAGAGTGGAACTATAATACATATAATAAAAGTATTAAAAAGACCTATATGAGTCTGAGCACTTTGGAACACTGAATTCCCTCAAAGCTCTGCTCAAGCAAAAGTTAATCCTTCAACTTTTTGAGAAACCACCTCTTACTCAAATAAATAAATAAATAAACAGAAGCAATACATGAAACAGTTGATTTCCTAAAGTCAGCCAGTTCTTTCCCTTTCCAACATCCCTCCCTTGTAGCAGTTTTATTCATGCACAAAGAGAGGAATGAAGACTGATCTGGCATAGGGTTAAGTTAGTGCATTGTTTTGATGACACCATGTCAATTTGGATAGATATACAAAAAGTTGGAATCCCCTTAGAAGCCTTTGTAAAAATATATGGGGATGAGCATAGTAGATAAACCTCTTGGAAGCCAGAGACAGCTGAATCTAGCTGTACTTTACCCAACAGGGAAAGAAGCAACTCTTGGTAAGTCTTTTTCATATATATAGGAATTGGTATTATTTTCCTATATCCTCGATCATGGGTGAAAAAAATGAATGAAATTCATGCAACCCTGACATTGCTGAAGCATTCATGGACAACCTGTATAGCAGTTCTCTTGAATTTGCCCACATTGGGTTTCATGGTATAGGTTGATGAGGACAATTGAACAGGTCTCTTCCTCAAGAGGGCAC
>JAQHUG010000085.1:6446814-6478383 GCA_028555095.1 Dicrostonyx torquatus
ATAGCAGAGCAGAAATAGAGAGCAGTTTCAGAGAAGAAATGGTTTTTAAGAGAGCCTAGAGAGCAGAATGGTTTTTAGGGAGATATAATAAACACAAGGCCTCGCTGAAGAATAGAACAAGTCTGAAGCGACCTTTTAAGCTGTAATGGTGTGAAAGCCTGTTTCTTTCCATGCGTCTCCGAGCACACATTTGGGGAAAAACATCAGTTTCTATGTTGGGGCCACGGTCCCCGACATCTATGTACCCCTGTCTGTCCTGGAACTAGCTCTTGTAGACTAGGCTGGCCTCGAACTCACAGAGATCCGTCTGCCTCTGCATCCCAAGTGCTGGGAATAAAGGTATGTGCCAACACTGCCCAGCTACCTAAATATTTTTCAATCTAACTTTTTCTTCCTATCTTTGCTGTGACTCTATTAGTTCAGTGCCTTGTAATCTCTTCCAAAAAACAGATTCATACCACATTTTCCTTTCAATAGGCTTCTACTTAAACAATGCTTCCAAAATAGCCTAAAAAGCAAGTCTTAAGACCTTTCCTCTCCATATGATCTACAGAATGTCTCTTTCCCCTGCAATAAAAGCATAAATATGTAAATATTGTATATGCATATAAAGTATTCACATATATTTATAAAATATACATGACATATATATGTTTACTATATATAATTTAAGCCATGGTCTTGCTTGTTCCTGGAACTTATCCTCACATTTGTTATCCTAGCAAATCTGAGCCACTTGTAATTCTCAGCATGTGCCCATGCTTTTACTGATGTCATGGGCTCTCTATGAATTGCCTTCCTTGACAAAGTGCTAGCCTTTCCTTAGCTAAGCTCTGCTTGGCTCAGTCCAGGTGTGAGCCTTGATGGCATGTGTCTTCCCTTGAAATCTAACACAGAGTTGGCACTATGGGAATTTGCCTACCGTTAGTTTGCTTTCTGTTTCTGCGATAGACAAAAGCAAGTTCAAGAGGAAAGGATTTACTTCGGCTTACAGTTTACTGTCCGTCCATCACTGAAGAAAGCCAAGAGAGGAAGTCAAGCAAAGTGCTTGAAATAGTAAACACCAAGGAAGACCTCTTACTGGGTTTGCTCCCTGGCTTGCTCAGCGATCCGCCTGCCCAGGTATAGCACTGCTCGCAGTGGACTTGGCCCTTCTGCATTAATTAGCAGTTAAGGTCATACCACACAGTTATGCCCAGAGATCTGTCTAATGGTGGTAATGGTTCAGTTATAGTTCCCTCCTCTGTGTCCGTTAAGTTCAAAACCAAGATTACCCGTCATCACATTTCACTGGTAACTTGTTTAACTTTCAGGTTCATCAATTCCTCATCACACGACTTTAATCCTTGTATTTACAGCATCATTTATGATAGATAAATACTTAGTCCCTTGCTCTCTATAGATGCCAAAATTAAAAATCATGTCATCCAAACCTTTAAAACTAAAATGAGCAGTATGTTTTCCTATTTTAGGACACTACTCCTTAACTAAATGCATATGCACATACACAAACATACATGCACATTTATAATGCTTACTAAGCCCATTTTAGATATGTATTCTTGAGCCTTGAATTTGAATGCTGGATCAATAATTTAAAAATTTGGCAAAACAACAGTATGAACAATATTGCCTCAATCTGGCTATTTATGCTATTATTTTTTCCTGATTGAGAAAAAAAAAAACCTCAGAATGTATTTCTCTTTATATGTAGATCCTCATGACTCTTTTTCATTTATTTCTGGTGTCTTAGGAAGTGGGGTCTTGTGATCAGACTTCTGTAACTCTGCTCTGTCTGCAGTGACTGATCTTTCGGACACTTCCTGTGCACAGAATGCAATCCAATTCTTTTCTGTTGCTGACTTGCAGCCAAGCCTTTCAGGACTGTGATGATTTCCACGTGGTCAGACTTTATCAGTATAAACTACATCACCTGTGCTTGTAATACAATTTTTTTTTGACCAGGAATACAGCCAGCAGTTAGTTTCCAGTCTATTCAAAATAACCACCAGCCCCCTCACCAGACATGGAAAATTTCTCTATGAATATTACTTGCATTGCATAATATGACTATAAAAATTTGAAGACTTGACAAATATTTAAATCCTTTAAATAGTTTATGAAAATTTACTTTAAAAATTAAAAGAAAATTGTAATTTAAATAAAGGTGGGCTAAGGTATAGATTACCAAATTTATATCTAACTCTTATTTGCAGCTTTCATACTAAAAATTACATTTAAATATTATCACATGCTAAAAGCAACAGCACCCACCTATCACTGAAACAATTAATGAGGAAGATAATATTTTATGATTTCTTTTCTTTATTTTTTTTTTGTGTGTGTTTTTTTTTTTTTTTTTGCAGCTGAGAAAATGTTTAAGGTCTACATAATTTCCAGAAATGAACAGCAGAGGGCAGAAAATAGCAACTTGGTCCTTGAAGCATACTGTTCTATTTAACTTTCTTTTAATGTTTAAAATTGATTTTAATATTGATAAGTTTAAGATAAAAAAATCAAAACGCAAAACTTTGAGACTTTAAAGGGGATCTTAGAATATGAAAATGAAACATCAGTGTTTTTCCATTTATTCGTATCACTTTATTCCATTTGGTTTAACTTCATTGTACTATTAGACAGCATTCCGTGGTGAAAAGTTGTATTCACTACCTAATGTGCTGTATGGAAAACCTTCATGGAAGATCATTTGAATGTAATTATGCTGAATTTAATAAGAAATGTTTGTAGGCGTGTGAAGGTCAGATGTTTACCTAAATTATGAACACAGATTACTAGAGTATCTATTGAATTACAAATAATGCCTGATAAAATTTTATAGATTGTACTAACAATTGCAACTTATTTCCAGAAGGTAATATTTGCTACAGTTGAGCATATTCCCTAGGGAGAATGTACTATGATTCAGCAAATTCGTGATATAGAATATCATCCAGTCAATTTTGAGTTCCTATCTGCCCTTGAGTTTCAAAGAAGTTAAGATAAAAGCAGTTTTTGAAAAGCCTTTTCCTTTTAATTTTAATTTGCTTCAGAGACAGGTTACGTATCTCAATTTTCCCTCCATACTTGAGCTGTGTTCCTGTTATTTCCAACTCCCATTCCAAAGCACGTTGGAGGAGACTCAAGATTCTTTGGTGGAAAATACTGAATGGCAAGAAGAAGAAGAATGTGAGTGAAGAGATACTTTATTTGCTGTATCTCTTGACCTGTTCTGTTAGTTCATAAACTTCAAACCACTCCAGTGTTTGGCATCGGAAGCAGAAATAAAAGCATGTGTGAAAATCTTATTTTTCTTTATTTAACAAGTTGGGATATTTATAATTCTTGTTCTGCCCACAGTTTTATTCTCATTGACTTTCTCTCAAGCTTCATCTCTTTTTATTCAGACTTAATATTTTTATGAAGTTTTTGATTCACATGTGAAATAAATTGTTGGTTACAGAAAGAAGGTATGTTCACCTATGATATGTAAGTAAATCATATACACTTTCCGCACTGTTGTCTTAGGAACACACACTCACAGAGGGAGAGAGACGGACAGAGATGAAGACACAGAGACAGAGTGACAGAAAGTGAGAGCAAGAGAGCGAGATCATAATGAAATTACAAGATTACAGGGTTTAAAGGCTGCAGGGATTGCTGTCCTTCTTGCTTTCATTCATCCCATCTCATTTTTATCCTGGACATGTGTTTTTGTTAATTAAAAATATATTTCTCCGTTTTAATAAATGGAGAATTTGAGGTCCAGTGTGATTAAGGGAAACATATGCATTCATGTAATTAAAAGGGCTGCCACTGTGTGTGACATTAAAGTCACGTTTTGTCTCCAGGATCTAACCGTGAAGTACTCTCATGCACTTTGGGCCCCCAGTGGACTCTTCCTCTGATGTTGTGGGCTGCAGTCTCCTGGCTCCTGGCAACAGTATTTTCGAAGTGAGTCTTCTCTACGTAAATCAGAACGCATGCAATTTGTTGAATTCCCGAGGCAGCAGACAGACTTGTGTGCAGCAGGTATATAGAGATGGCTTTGCATGCACTAGGATGTTGACATGAATTTCACAGACATATACAATCTCCAGCACTCTCTACTCTCCTTCCCACAAACTTTAATCTCTAGCCTGCTCTTTGTTTCCCAGAGGCTCAAGCAGGCTTGCTGTAGTGAGGTGACCTGTTCTCATAATACAGTGTTTATCTTTTTAACTGAAACCCAAAACGTGATGGGGTATCCTCTGTGGAACTAAGTGTCTAGAAAGGTTTTGCAGCCTTGCAGTCTTTCTAGACTAGCTTGGTCTATTTTTTCCCCTCCTGGGAAACTACGATTCGTTTCAATCCATATAAAGAAAGGACATGTCAGAGCCAAGTCTACATGACCCTACAGTAGGAGGGAGTCGACAGTGAATCCACAAGATTTAAGAGCAATCCACAGGCAGTGTGGCTTCAACAAATCGTACCACAGCCCCAAAGGACATACTCCAAAGACGTGTTTCCACACAAAGTCCTTCAAAGGTTCAATCCAGATACATGTTTTTTTTGCATCTTTTGTAGTTGAGGATAGAATTTGGGGTTTCCCCAGGATTATGTCTACATCACATAAAGCTGAAGTTCACAATTTTGGCAATCTTCTCTTAGGGGAGTATTTCCTTTGCCTCTTAGCTGGATCAGGTAACACAGAAGACAGTGTGTCGATATCGCTAAGTGGATTTTCAGGCGATCAAATCATAATCGTTTTGTTTAATGTAAAACAACAGGGCCCGACGGAAGAAAGCGCCACCGCCAACAGCAATTAGCAGTTCGGTTTCCTAGGCATAGCAACCGGAAATCAGTTTTGCAGCCTTTGGATCTGGCTGGAGCATCTCTGCAGCTACAGAAAGCCCTGCAACCTCAGCCTGGAGCGCAGACAGAAGCGCTGTCCTCGGTGCTAAAATTCAGATGTGCAAGACTGGAGGTCTCTAAGAGGCACCAGGCTGCCCTGTTTTGAGCCGCGCTTTCTGGGCACCTAGCTGGAGCTGCCTGGGCTGTGCGGGGGTGCGGGGCATTGTGCGGGGGAGGGGTGCGTGCGCGATCCCGCCGCCTGCCACGAGTCGCGCACGCGCGCCTGGGACTGCCTGCCCCTCTCTGTGACTTTGCTGTGTGTGTGTGTGTGTGTGTATGTGTGTGTGTGTGTGTGTGTATGTGTGTGTGTGTGTATGTGTGTGCGCGCGCGCGCGTGTGAGAGAGGAGAGAAGGAGAAGAGAGCTCGAAAGAGGGTGATTGTGTGAGTGCATGGGAGGGTGCTGAATATTCCCAGACACGGAGACCACAGCGGCAGCTCAGCTGAAAACTGCATTCAGGCAGTCCTCGGGACTTCAGGAGAGGGAACAGGACGCCAGGCAGCAACAGCCACCAGCAAGACCCAGGAAATAAGGATTCTTTTGCTTCCACTTCGTGTTTTTAGCAGCTCTTTGCTAAATTTCGATCTCAAAATGCAGAGGATCTAATTTGTTGAGGAAAACGGCAAAAGAAGGAAAAGGAGGAAAGGGGGAAAGGGGGTCTTTTGTGGATGCTCTACTTTTCTTGGAAATGCAAAAGATTATGCATATTTCTGTCCTCCTTTCTCCTGTTTTTTGGGGACTGATTTTCGG
Source organism: Dicrostonyx torquatus (assembly GCA_028555095.1). NCBI lineage: Eukaryota > Metazoa > Chordata > Mammalia > Rodentia > Cricetidae > Dicrostonyx > Dicrostonyx torquatus. The sequence continues at coordinate 6,452,454 of JAQHUG010000085.1, forward strand.
TGTCTCTTCTAACAGCATCCAGATAGGTAGGTACCTTTCGTGTTATGCCTTTGAATTGTGCATAATTTGTTGGTAATCTTTGTTCACAGTGGGCAAATTAATTCATGTCATGTAGACTTATGTCATACCTTGACTGCATTCCAGATTTAAACTACCTAGAATATACATGATTTTCTTAGGCTGAGGCGAAAAGAAATGATTATGTCTTTGGACACAATAGAGGGAAAGATCTGCTCATTTCTGACCCCCGGACTGTGTTACTTCTGCCTTGAAGGCATCTTGTAGCGTGCTCAGATTTTCTGGGGGGGTACAGACGCAAAGCTTGCAATTAAGAAGAAGAACATTTCTGGCCCTCAGACTCTCCTCCGTGCCTAGGCGCGTTGAACACCTTTTGGATGTCCCACCCTTGCTGCCCAACTCAGTGATTGTGTTGATCCTGGCGGGTAGCATGAATAAAAGGCTCTAGGGTTGCTGGGTGCTAGCGGCTCCACTCTTATCTCTCCAGGGCTCTGACACGGTTCTCTTGCTCGCTGTTTATTCTTTGCAGGGGGTCTATTTCCAAGGGGCGCTGATCAAGAATACAGTGCATTTCGGGTAGGGATGGTTCAGTTTTCCACTTCGGAGTTCAGACTGACACCCCATATCGACAATTTGGAGGTAGCCAACAGTTTCGCCGTCACCAATGCTTGTAAGTAATGAATATTCATGTATTTCCAGCGCTGCACAGGGAAAGCAAGCTACTGAATGTGAGTGTGGTATGGTGTGTGTGTGTGTTGCTGGCATGTCATGTGTGGGTGGGAGTGACTGCACACGCGCGTGCCTGTGAGGGTGCAGAAAGAAGGTGGCTGTAATCTTGGGGACCCCCACTGGCCGGCAGGCAGTGGAGAGGGGGAAAGGCATTGAACAGTGTACCAGTGTGCGCACTAAGGAGTTGGGTGGGGGTTGGACTCCGACTGGTCTTTCTCCGGTTCAGGGGGGTTCTTGCTTGATTCTGGAGCCTTCAAAGAGACTCTTCCATCCCTTCCCTCTTGTGCGCCTATTGGCATCCTACCAACAGAGAACACTTTGTTCCCCAGGGCGCGCTGTGGGACTGTTGGACAGATCCCATGGGGGACTGCCTTCGTCCTGTAGCCTGCCAGGGCAGCTCTGACCTGCAGTCTCCGTGAGCCCCACGTCCTTCTATTGCATGGGACAAGTTGTTACAATGGTTGTGGAGTTGGGACCGGGGCTGTTACATAATGCCCACCCGAGGGGCGCGGGCACAAGGCTGACGCAGGCCCTGACTGGTTGGTGTGAGCAGGAGGGGAAGGGATGCTAAGCAGATAAGGACCCAGAAGGGATGAGGATGCAGTCAGAGGGGGATGAGGGTGGTGATGGATGGCTGCCAGCTTGTGGGATACAAACCACAACCAGGTCGCCAGCAGAATGGGGATGAGGAAGGTGAGAACCAGAAGCTAGGTCCATTCTCAGCTCACTTAAGCTTAAATGGAGCCCAGGATGGCCAGAGCACTTGCTGGGCGCGAGTGCTTTGTTCCAGGGTTTCAGTTTCGGGCAAAGGCAACTGGAGAACGAGGATGACTCGGAAGCGATTGCATCCGCCTGAGTTTTAAAATCTCAAGAAGTCGCAGATCAGCCATTTTACCCTTTGCAGTTCTCAGTATCAGCTCCTGTCCTTTGCGCAGGGCTCGGGAACTCGCGGGGATGCTCTGGCAAGGCTTCGGGTCAGAATGATCCCAGCCCAGTCGCCCGGCAAGAGCGAGGTCGCCCGAGGCCGGCGGCCAGGTCCCTTCGCTGAGGCAGCATCCTGCATGCTCCCATCGGCCACCATTTCCGGCCTCCAGGCTGGCAGATGTTTCCTGCCTTGATGTTCTCAGCTTCCATTCCATAGATACCAATTTGGGGAAGATTTGCAGGTGGCTCACCTCCCACTTTAACTCCCGTGTAACAGACAGAGCGGAAAATCACCAGAGGAAATGCCCAAGTCAGTATTCCCACAGCCTGACAGGCAGCATCCCACCCACCTCCCCATGAGAACCCTGTCATGTATTCTGAGCGTTAGCTTTGAAACACCGGGGGCATTAGCAGGCCAGGAATAAGTGGAAATAAATAAATAATCAAATAAATGTAGCTTACGGTAATGTGATTGTAGTCATTCATATGACCAGAATTCTAGCTTTTCTGAAGAATCACCTTAAGAAGACAGTTCTCCTAAAATGTTAATATTACAGAAAGACACATAGCAATAGAGACAGAAACGACAGAGAAATAGAGTACGAGATGGACGGAGGATTTGCTCATAGCAGGGACGCCAGGAAGCTCAGTGGATAAAAGCGGTTTTTTTTTTGGTTTTTTTTTTGTTTTGTTTTGTTTTTTGTTTTCATTAAGCCTCAGAATTTGAGTTTACTCCCTCGGTGCCTGACACCAGAGGAGAGAACTGACACCTGAAAGTTGTCTTCTGACCTCAACATGCCCCCTCCAAATAAATAAGTGAATTAAATAAATTAAAATGTAATAGAATGTCATAGAAGGATATTACAGTGCAATACATGTTATTACAAAGCAATTACAAAGAAACTGTTTAAGTGTCAAAGGGGTCCATATTCGACCTGTGGATCTACTGAATCAGGTTGATCGTGTTTTATCAAGAAGTTTGTGTTTCTTGCGAGCTGCAGTTTTGACATGCCCCTGTGTTGAACATTTTACCTAGGTGTATCGGTATGCACAAACACAGCGTCACGACGCATTCTATTGCAAAGTAGGTGTGTGCATAGCTTCTGAGACACTGACAAGACATTGTGAAAATAGTTAACAAGTCAGGAAGCTGAATACTGGTAAAACAATGAGACAAACTTACTGGGAAAATAGCAGATGCATCCACAAACTAAATCAGTGTTTCTCAATTCCAACAGGTGTTCAGCCACTCTATTGGAGTTCTTTAAGGGTCAGGAATTATAGTTTGTGTGGTTGTGTGGTGTGTATTCTCAAGTTTAATATTGTTAAATGGGTTTATTTCTAGAATGAATTGAACTGAAATAAGATACGTGGTAAGAGTACATACACATGCAGGATTTTCATTTAACTATTGAATTTCATCTATCTGACCCCATAGTTCTGAGAATCCAGTATACTTGTTTTCACTTTTTTTTTGTATAGATTTCTTCTTTTTCTGGAAAAAAACAAAATGAAGCAAAAATTTTAAACTGTCCTTTCCCGGATCATAAGACTTCCCTACCGACAGATCATTATACCAGGCACCAAAACAACATGGAGGAACCAAGCAAAAAATCGGCACTGGGAAAATCTAGTACCTTGGCTTTTGTGACCTCCGTGCTGTGAGCTTCCTGACTGCTACATACAGTTTGTATGGCACAATTACAGAAACCAAGTTCTGTAGACAGAATTTTCCAGAGTCCACATTGACAAGTGGAGCTAGCAAAGTCAATTTACGTATTTTAAAATTTATCTTATCTCTTTAGAATTTTCGAAATCCGCAAAGGGAAACATATTTATGATATTTTTTTTGTTTTTCTTCCTTTATTTCCTCCCTTTTTTCTTTTGCTAAAGACAATAGAAATTGTAAAATTAACTCTTTAAAGGGAAAGAAGGGGATAGGAGGAATATTTATGAAGCACACAACCACAGAACCATGACTTCCACCATTAAATAAACAGGAATCTCTGCTGTCAGATGTATGACGCTCAACATGATCATGTAAATTCTGCTCTGGATTTTACTCCAATGCAGACAGTTTGCTTGCGTGCTGTATTTAGTCAGGCTCCTTCATAGGAAGGATGCAGCTGCATCAGGGCATTGACAAATAAGATCAAAATGTCTCCATTTTCTCCAAAAACCCAAGGAGGTCTCTAATGCCAATGTGTTACATGAATCACGCTTCGCTGTTTCTGTACTACCTTATTTTTTTTTATTGTTATGAGAAAAATTTACATTTCCTCCCCTTGTCCCAGGCCCTCCCGCTCCCCCACTACCCCACTGTCCGCCCCCTGCTTCCTTAAGATGGGGCAGGATACCCTGCCCTGTGGGAAGCCCAAGGCCCTCCCCCCTCCATCCCAGTCTAAGAAGATATGCATCCATATAGAATAAGTTCCCCAAAAGCCAATACATGCAGAAGAGATAGATCCCAGTGCCATTATCATTGGCTTCTCAGTCAGTCCCCATTGGCAGCCACATTCAGAGAGTCCGGTTTGGTGCTACCTTATTCTTTATCTTAGTCAATGCAAAGAGAATAACCAACATCACTGAATGCATTTGCCAAGAAAGTAAAATGTTAGCATTTAGTGGTGTCGTTTTGATGGAGGAAAGGATTTGCTTAGCAGTTGAAAGGTGTTTGTGAGGTGGGTGGACCTAGTCAGGAACGTAGAGGCTGACATGGTGTTGAAGATCTAAGTAAGTCTTCAGGGTGCTTTGAGTTAAACCAAAGAAAGTCATCTTATTCTGATCAGGAATGAGCTCTGCTGCACTCAGCTCCCACACCTTTCCTTCACAGAGGGATAGTGGAAGTACCTGTTTGTTCCCGTTGGTTTCCATGGATACCAGAGGAGATCAAGACAGATTTCTAGTAGCTGTCTGTGTTCTGTGCTTTTTCTTTCCTTCTTTCCTTCTCCTCCCTCCCTTCTTCCCTTCATCCTTGCCTCTCCACTCCCTCCCCCTCCCTTTCTCTCCCTCTCTGTCGCTTTCTTTCTTTTTCACACCCTTCCTTTCTTTTCCCCATGTCTTTTCTTTCCTTTTGTCTACAAGTGGTGCTAAGATAATTTTTCAAATGAATGTTTGAACAGGGCTTCGCTGTAAGAAAATGCAAAGGTGAAAAGAAGAGAGGAAATTGAGATTATCATCTGAGAAGGCATTGGAAGGAGTGACGTCCCTCCAAATTCATTCATTCATTCATTCATTCATTCATTCATTCCTTCCTTCCTTCCTTCCTTCCTTCCTTCATTCATTCATTCATCCAGCGCCATGTCCCCAGTGCCTTCCAATGGTCAGAAAACGTGTTCCAAGTTGCAATTGTTCTCTGATCATTGACGTCAGTGGTCTATCTAAAGGTTTTGAAAACCTTGGAAACTCCATGCTCTCTTTAGGGAGCAGCCTCTGAAGTCTTGTCAGAGTGGATCAGTGTGTGCATGGAAAGGGACTCTAGCAATTCTCCACAAACAATTCATCTTGGTGACAGAAAATCTCAATGTAGGAAATACCAGGTTGATACTGTTGTTTCTGTAGCTAACAACACCAACGAGGATTTTTAGGAAAGAATTGAGTATTACAAGTTCAGCACAATTTAGCCAAATTTAATGTGGCAATAATTAGAAAAGCATTAAAAGAGAAACTTTCTAAATAGGTTATACACATGAGTATCCTATCTCCCAGGGTTTGGGAATTAGTGTAATTAAAGAGTAAATTTTAAATTAGCACATAATAATCTGTTTCTATTTATCTTAATGAATGATTATGGTAAACAAACATTTGTATGGCTAGCAATAATTTATGAATTTTATATTTTAATTTTATAAAGAAGCATACATTTTTTTAAAAAAAATTAAAAATCACCTTTAAAGAAACGGCAATTGAAATTTTTCTTTTTCTCTAAGCCAGCAGATGGAGATGTTGGAGAAAAGATTGCTCTCCACAGACCTGCTGCACACACTGAATACCTTCCAGGACCCCAGAGATGAATCTATTTAAAGAAACAGAAAAGGATGTAAACAAAATATAATTGGGAATAATTAATTAAAGCACTCTGCTAGGAAACAGCATTCACTGCCTGCTTTAAGAGATAGAATGCTTTGGAGTTTATTTTTTAAAAAGAAAATTCTATATATTTTTGTAAACCTGATTCACAAAGACATTTAGAAATTGCCTAAATTAGAAAATCTCTTAAAAGAAAGAACTCTAAAATCATTTTACATGTACCTACACACATGTGTGCATGCATGTACGTGCGTCAGCATGTGTGTGTGTCAGATTTTAAGCCTTAATTTTACAAGATATTGGTTCTGAGGTGTCTTTTCTATCACTGCGTTTTAGTCCTTCATTATTGAGATTGCGTATCTGTGTTCATCGAATTGCTTAATGCTTGCTAGCCTTTATTACACTCTACCTAGAAGGAATTCTGTGTGTTTGGGTGTATATATGATTTTAATTGTTGGATGTACATAGTAATTAGCTACTCAGGCAATCACATATACCCATTTTCCTTGAGAATTATACTAAAAACAGCATTATTAAATTTAATATGAAAGATTTTAAAGAAACCAGAATTAACTTGGATGCTGTGTTGGTAAGAAATTATGGTATGAATAAAATGAACATAAACTAGGAAGAACACATTGTTGATCTTTTAAATACTATTTTATCCAACTAAAACATTAGATGAAAGAAGTAGCCTATTTATATCAGAATAACTAATTTATTGTTGAATTGCTGGTATTGAAACTTTTGAACTTTACTTATCAAAGAAATTTCCAGAAATAAGATTGCAATTGATCAAAATAGATGTATTTTGGGCAGACAGAAAATAAATATGTAAAAAGAAATCATGGCATGAAACTGTACCATGCGTCTGTATTGATTCCCACTTGATACCTAGCTGCTTCAGTCCACTGACTCAAGACTCAGAGAGCTTTTCTGTTTCACAGCTGGCCTGTAAAGGGCCAGGTCACTGCACTGTGACCCTGTGACAACTGGATGCTGATTCATTCAGCTCTCTGGTCCTCTTGGCTTCTAGGGAATAAGAAGCCCTTCCAACTTTCTAACTACCTGTAGTCTTGACAGCTGTAAGGGAAAGAGCAGCTATTGGCTAATTAGTTCAGTGTTTCAGACACTATAAGAAAGCTCGGCAGACATAGCTAATCAAAGGGTACATTCTACAAAGGGCATTGACTCTAAATTAAGATGAGGAACTATTCTTGTTTTCTCCCTCTCTTCTTTTAATCTTGTATTAGAGTGGAACATTGAATGGGTTTTACAGGTCTCTCAATAAATATTTTTCTTTTTCTTATACTGGTTCTACTGTATAAGATTTTCAGTTGAAAAATTAAAGATCTTTTACGAGAAATTTTTAGATAAAATTTCTGAGATTATCTGCAGTGAGTTTAATAATTATCAAATCTCTTATAATGTTGTGTCTTTTTCACGAAATGGAAAAATGAGATTTTGAGCTCAAAGTTAATATTTCAAAAGTGATCATGATTTAAATTTCATTTAAATGCAAAGTTTATTGAATCAGGGTTTACTAATTTCCAAGAAAACAAATGCTATTCTTACCTTATCTTAGTACCTCTTTTTCCAATAATATCTATGCTATTACACAAAATAATTTTTGTGTTCTTTGTTTTAGTGAAAAAATTAAGTTAAATGTCTGGAATTAAAAATTTGTACCATTTAGAAAGCATCTAGAAATGAGATATTATGGGAATAATTTCTTGTTTTGGACCAATTACTCTATTTGCAGTGTGTGTGTGTGTGTGTGTGTGTGTGTGTGTACCTTGTGAGTATATTGTGGTAACCATGTGGATATGATTTTGTATTTTCTTTTGTGCATAGGGTTTATATTTTAGATGGCATCTAGTAATTTTGATTTTTCTTATTTTATTTATATTGATATTTCTTTTGGGTATATTAAGTTACTATTGTATTTCATTTTTCACATTAGCAGATCAATTAGACAAACAGTCTAAAGTGTTTACTTCTTATTTACAGATTAAAGCTAAGTGCTGTTTTATGATTTAATATGATAAAATTTATAATTCTCTCCAGGTGAATAGAACCACTATAGCTGGGAAAAACTAGGGTAAATTTTTAAAGAGATTTGAAGATAAAAATTTTCTTAAGATATTTTAATGTTTCTATACCTTAAAATCAAAAATATGTCATCTCTATGTCAAAACAATGCATATTTTTATTATTCGGAGTCTTCTTCAGAAATTTACTTTTTAGTTTTGTGCAATCTATTTAGCCCTACACACCATTAAATTCTTTGTTCTTAGTAGTTATTTCAATATTCAAAATATGAGCACACACTAGGTAGGACTGAGGTATATTCTAAATTTTTGTCTGTCTAATGTAATGTGAATAGGGCACTTTAGTGTTCTGGTGCTTTCTCCCTCTTTGTTAAAATTGCTTTCAAATGTGCGGCACTTCTTTTGTGGGTCTCTGATACTGTTACTCTTATAAAAATCTCAGCAAGCCTCAGAAAATATCCCTGTACTCTAAATAGTTAGTCTTTCTACATACCCAGATTCTACTGATAGACATAAGACAAGTAGGTTTAAACAACCCAAAAGCTACTTATGAGTTTAAATTAAATATATTTAATTAATTAAATTAAATATATATTTAATTAATTAAATTAAATATATATTTAATTATAAATTTAATTAATTAATTAAATATATATCTTATGTAATTCTTCACTTACATAAACAAATAAAGAACAAATCATTCATTTCCATGTTCAGCATGGAAGTTTGGGTAATATAATTTGATATGAGAAAAGATTTTTTAAATCCAATTATTTTTTTATGACTGAATTAATCCTTTGCCAGAGTTCTCTTTCTGATTTAGTATCCATTCAGGTTCCTCTAGTGTCACTTCCAAAGGCAGGGACAGCACAACCATGTTATTATATAAATTCCATTTCTTATAGGTGAGTAGTATAGTCAGGATGAAACAAACATTTCCAGACCAATAAATACATCTGATGTGTATTACAAATACCAGATTTAAAGTGCAGGAATGTAGATCACGAAGAGAAAGGGGACAAACCTCAGGGCACTAGAACGTGGTTACCAGGCAGGGCTTAGGAACGAACTCTCTGTGTCTCTTCCTTACCTCCCGCCTCTGTTACTTTAATCCTCACTTGGATTTGATGTATGCTTCACTTGGGACATTTCCATGATGAATCATCCGTACTGGCCTTGAACTTCTCCAAAAGCGTGAATTATTATAGCACTACTAATTTTGATACGATATAGTAATGACCTACTACGTCCAGAGGAAAAATAAGGCAACAGTCAATGGTTATACCTCTTCAGAAAAATACAGTGTTGAGGTGTTTCATTATTCTTGGATAGAAAAACTGTCCTTGAAAATTGGAGATACCACAGCCACAGAAAAGTTTTTATCATGACTTAGACAATGTGGCATCACAGGCTTGTCAGGTGCAGCCATGCCACAGCTCGGTCATAAATGACAGTGGGGTTTATCTCAAAAGAACCAGAAACAGTCTAAATTTCAGTTCACGTTGACACTAATGAGGTAGTACTGTTTATTACCATTCACACATTCACTGAACAACAATCTAACTGTTAAATAAACAAGGGTATTTTAACTTTTAAATAACTACAAAATTTAACAATGAAAATGTTTAAAGGAAACCTATAATCCTAATGCCATAAAAACGTTTTTAAAAATTGTTGATAATTCTCCAAGATTTTGAGTCATTAAAAATTATTATTTTATTTGAGTCATTGTCTTGATTAATAAGGCCAGGCTGGCCTCAAATTTGGCATCCTCCTGCCTCAGCCTCTGAAGTAGTAGGATTAAGATTATGTTTTACTGCTACAAAACAAACTTTGAGAAAACTATTTAAAAGAGAATTTTTAGGGGAATACAACAAATAATTTTATTATGAAAAATAAGATTGAATTATGGGGAGAATTTTGTCAATCTGTTTGGAGACATTGTTAAATACAATTTCTCTGTGGTAATTTGAAACAATGTAGACATAATTATCAAGAGCTTTGTGTCTGATATTTTCTGGGAATTACATGTATTTGATGGGGGTATTTGTTTGCAGTAATCCAATTATCACAGAAATAGTTTCTAATAGTATTTCCTTTGTATGTGAGACATTGGCAAAGAAAAGTGGTATGTTTAGAGATATCTTTATGTGTGCATGTGTGTGTGTGTGAGAGAGAAAGTGTCAGGGAGGCAGACTCATTAGTTGTTCTTGATAAGTACATTTTTTGTTATATCCCAATTTTTCTTCACTAATGTTATCTTCTTTCTTTGGAATGTATTTGACATTTTGTGAAATGATAAATTCCAATCTTTTAATTTATGTGAACGATGATGACTGCTTTATGGCCTCTTAGCTGTTTCAGAATTCATAATTTAACTCGTTCTTTTTCAGAGTTTTATTATTTAGCTTATAGTGTCATTACAGATACTTTACATAGAGAGAATATTTTAGGACTATAGACCACAATTCAAGAGTTATCAAGAAAGCATATTATTTTAGTTATCTGCAAGGAAAGTTCATAAAATCTTGAGGTTTCTATCTGAAAAGAAAGTCAAAAGTAACATCTTAAGGAAGAATGTGGAAGGGTTTCTTCTATGATAATTAAAAATAAACACTAGTTCGTTTACCTCACGACCTAAGGCACAGGTACACCTGGAGCTGCCTTCTTGTTCTGTGCCTGGGGACGGACACTGAGAAGTTGCTTGCCAGTGTCTCAGTTTCCATTTCTGCTGAAGGAGAGTATTCATCATAGGATTGCTTTGAAGATTCAGTCATAAAACCTCAAGGGCTGAATGTGGTCAAAAATATACACAAAACTGTGAACTTTTATTATTACTTCCTGTAGTGAATATATTTGATGATCACTTGCTAAGTAGAAACACAGAATGTCATACTGATATCTTTTTGTACAGCTTGGATACACACAAATGCTACCTGGTGGCAATGAGAAATAGGAAAATCAACCCCAGACCACTTCAAATAAAGGGCAGATTACTATCAGATGAGAGGGAGCACAAATTAGTGTTGTTGACATTGAGAAGTACTGTACCCATCCCCATACTGTATATCACACATCAGAATATTAAAAACCCGTATTTTTATTATATCTCACAAGAATAAGATGTCTAAAACCCTTGCAAAAACAGGAATATTATTGATTCCTCATCTTTCTCTTACTAAATTAATTACATTAAAATTGTTTAAATAAAATGCAGTTTGAAGAGTTAAAGGCTTTGAATTCAAGCAAACACAGGCTTGAGCCAGGCGGTGGTGGCGCATGCCTTTAATCCCAGCACTCGGGTGGCAGAGGCAGGCGGATCTTTGTAAGTTCGAGACCAGCCTGGTCTACAAGAGCTAGTTCCAGTCCAGGCTCCAAAGCCACAGAGAAACCCTGTCTCGAAAAACCAAAAAAAAAAAAAACACCAGGCTTGAGTGCAATTAGCAGTTCCATGGTGTAATTCCATTGTCATACCTGATAATACTATTAGGGATAAATATCCAGATGACTTTGTTACAAATGAGTTCATTTTATCAGAAGCAAAGATTATTTATTTTTTAACATTTTAAGAAAACCTGTGACTATGTACATTCTGGAAAGTTTTGGCATGTCCCTCACCCTCATCTCTTTTTATGTCTCAAAAGATAAGTAAAAAGAGCTGAGAATTGTGTATAATTTAAACTATAAGTTGGCAGCATTCACTTACCCTTCCATCATTAATGCATATAAGGACCAAAGATGAAAGAACTAGATTCCCATGAACAGAAAGGCAGTAGACTCAAGCCAGATTCATTTTGATCTTTCCTAGGAAGCCACAAACTGTAGGTTGCTGATGACTAGTGAGTCATTTGTCATGTTCTTTTGGACTCAGAGATTAATGAATTCTATGTGCCTAGATATGTGGAACGCTTAAAAATAATTCAAATAACAACTGGGTTTGAAATTGCTTGCTTCTGGAAACACAGAGATGAGAGAGGAAGCCCAGTCACAGTAATGGGTGAAAATGGCAGTGTCCTACCAAGCTTTGTCAAGTTTCTAGACTAGACACTACCTCTTTCACTGTGATGTTTCCTTATGTTACAGGCAGCAGTTAAATCACTATAATGTAGTGTAGCCAGAATTTGGGGACAATTTACTCCATTAAGACAAATCCATATATTTAAACGATAAGTTAGAATTCATGACTTTGGAATCAAGACTGGGGCAGAACAAGGGCATAGAAGATCATGCCAGTTTATAGAGCACAAAGCCAATCCTGTTTGTGTACACAAATGCTATTATAGGACTTGCCTGTTTTTCTTTGTCAAATGTTTTGTGGAAATCTGTTCTACCCTGTTTTTTCACTTATATCAAAAGTTACAAAAACAAGATAAGGCTCATATATTGGAAATTATTGATGGTTCAAGGTCTTTATGGCAACAGAAGATAATAATTAATCTAGGTCAACCAGACAGTCTTATTATATTAAAAGGTATAGTTATTTTTCTAAATCATTTAGGATTTTTTTGTTATGCCTTGGATCTAGATTTGAATCAAAATATTTTAAAAGTACAAGTGATAATTGCCAAATTTTGAATAAAACAAAAATGATTTTGAAGGCGAAAAGTTATTTTTTTAAGTACGGACTTAGCATATATTATGGAAAAAGGATGTCAAAATGAAAATACCACTGTTGAGAATCATAATGTTAATTGCAGATCTGTAAAAATTATTTGAAACATTTTTTATTTTATTTTCTGTTTCTATGTTCCTTTGAGTGCCGCCATCACTTCAATACTTCTTGAACCGATACAAACTTGTTTGCTAGTCTTTCCATAAATGAGTGTAAAAAATGAATTTTCTTCTTTATAACCAACTAGTTTATCTTGGTGCTGAAACATAGACCTGTAAATTTTACAATGATGAGATTTGTAGAATGTTTTCAAAGGCTAATGTGGGTAGCTACTGTGAATAAACTAAGAATCACAAGCACCTTACCACCACATCTTTAGATTAAAGAAAATCATGCAATTTAAACATTGATTATGCAACAGTTTGAAACCATCTGGTGTACAAATCATGATCATCTAAAAAAATCAATACAGTTTTTATGTATAAAAAAAGCATAAAATAAAACAAAGGCATTGGTTACAATGAAATGCTGGTGTTTTCGGCGAGATAAATTTAAGCTTTGAGTACTTCTGAATTTTGACATTATCGGCCTTTACAGCAAGGCCTGTAGAATATGGAAGACATGAGGAGAACCGAAGATACATAGTGTATTCTTGCCATGACAGGATGGCTACACTCACAAATTCCCAGCTGTGGTTGTCTTCTAGGGGAAGGATGATCAATTTCTTTAAAGTTCTGGCCCCTGGTCTGCCAAACACACTGCAGTGGCTGCGCTCATCCCCGTGAATGTCAGGGTAATGCAGACTTGACTCTGTGAGGGAAAGAAGGAGAGAATTCAAGTTGCTCACGCACAATTTTAAAGCACTACGAAAGGAATGTAGTCATGGTGACTCTTCCATCCCTCCCACCCACATGTCCAGGATTATCACTATCGGAAGCTTCTAGACATAGAAGGATATTATATAGCGTTCTTAATTTGATCGCCTCTTACTCAACATACGTCAGAGCTCTTCATCAGTAATGTGGCTTGGTGCCCTTGTACTTATGGCTCAGAGTGATGCTATTCGCCCTCTGTTCTGTTGATGAATCTTTCCTTCTTTTCCTATCGAGTTATTTGAAAGACATCGTTTATGTGCGCTGAGAGGAGAACTCAGGGTCTTGCATGTAATGAGCCCATGCCCGTCACCAACCTATGTTCTCGTATCCCCTCGTATATTTTAATTATCTGCAGAGAGATTTGCAAACAGTTTTGAGCATAAAAAAAATTGTAGGCAAATAGGATTAGCATTAGCATTTTGCTAGTTTTTAAAATAAGACATCAATGTATAACCCTACCTACAATGTGCAGAGGTTTCCCTTTTTAAAATAAGACATCAATGTATAACCCTACCTACAATGTATACATGTTTCTCTTTCTACTTCTTGCCTCTTCGTATTTTAGAGAAACCTCTTAAAATGCTGCCTTTGCTGTTTCTTTACATCATTTTTTATTAATTTTATTGAGCTCTACATTTTTCTCTGTTCCTCTCCCTTCTTCTCCTCTTCCCTTCAACTCTCTCCCATGGTCCCCATGCTTCCAATTTACTCATGAGATCTTGTCTTTACATTATTTTAAGGCAAGAAGGTTCCATTTGCTCTTCTCTGTGAGCATGTATGTGTGTTTGTCTATAAAGTATGCACATCTCTTAACATAGTGTTGTTTAGTGTATGTTTGGAGTGTGGTGTCCAATTATTATGTTGAATGCATTAAAGTAAAATACACTTTCACCTTTGAAATCCTTTTATTTAGTACTCTTTCTTTTAAATCTTCTCATGAATCATTATTTTATGAGTATATTCATTTTAAATTGTACATATTAGAATTTAGAAATTGCTCTATTGCATATGGACTTTTTGCTTTTCTTAAAAAGAATTTTCCCACTTGTATCCGTGTAAAGAAATAAAGCTGCCTTTACTTTTATTTCATATCTACCCCATTTGGATTTTTTATTGAAAATAAATCATTTTAATTTATTTTTTTGCATAGAAAACAAAAAAAAACCCAGCTTCATTGGTCCACAAAAGGTTAGACATTATCATGTATATAAAAATTCCATTTTAATTTTTTGACTTAAAATCTGTCATATTTTCTTCTTAATTAAATAATTTCTCAAAGAGTTAAAAGCAAAGAAAACTTGATTTGAAAGATAAACAAGATCAGAGCTCTATTACAGTCAAAGGAATATAAAATAATGCAAGATATTTGTTTCCCAAGGAGTACAGTTATCATAAATTGGGCTTTTATGTTGCAAGGTCTCAGATCAATAAAAGAGTGTGTCACATTTTGAACATTAGTTGAGCCCAGAGGGATAAATAGAAGATTTTATTATGGTTTTTGGCTCATGTCACAGAACCATTACCACTTAAATAGGCTCTTGGTTTTGCATATTCCCTAACCCGTATCAAGTTTAAGTAATGGGTTGTGATTCTGACTTGGTTTCTGAGCATCACTTTGAAGTTAATTCAGTGTAGCAATCTGCATGTGCTCACAATATAGTATTTAAAGAGCACAGTGCATATGTGACAAACGATTGGAAATGATCTCAGAAACTCGTGGCTTCATCTGCTAATATAAAGTTTTCTGTCTCTCTTGTCTTGAAAATATCCCAATAAGAAACGATAGATTAGAGGAATGGGATTTCCACCGAAACACTAAAGAAAATGCTACACTGCTCCGTGTAGCAGGAGAAGTCTTCAGCCTGTATCGCGGTGCCTGGAAAGAATAGTGTAGTTCGGGTACAATATCAGGAAAACCTGTAAATCTTTAACTGCTTTGTTTTATGGAACTGCGAATGTCACATGGCCTTAGTGGCCAGGAGGAAGGTGAGCAAGGGTCTGGAAGTAAGTTTTTGTACTGTCTTTCTATGGACATTAAAATGAAAAGCTATTTTTTTTCTTTCAGAGTAAGTTAAAACAATATATTACATTCAGTTTCCACAAGGCTGTAGTCCTCTGTTTATATTTGAGTACATATTTTTTATGGAGCTAGGAAGGGTTTTTCCTGAAGGTAGAGTAACATATGCTTTTATCCGTAGAGGTAGAACACAAAAACTTGAAAAATATATTTTATGAACAATATAGCTTCATTTCCCCTCCACTCGGTGAAGACTATTTAATTAAAATATTTTTAAAGATTTATTTTAAATTTTTGTGTATGCCTGTTTTGCCTACATTTATGTCTGCACACCCTTTATGCTCCTGGTGCCTGATGGGTTCAAAAGAAAAGTGTCAGGTCCACTGGAACGGGAGCTTCATCTGGTTGTGAGCTGCCATGTGGATGCTGGGAATCAAACCCAGGCCATCTGAACTAGCAACCAGAGCCCTTAACTGCTGCACCATATCTCTAACACTGGTCATTTCAAAGTTGATCTAAAAGTCTTCTGTAGTTCTGATTGAAACATACTTCCTAACCTAGTTATAATACTAAAATCTTAAACAGAAAATTTGTACACTCCAAGAACAATATGTATAATTCTACCCAAAAGGTAATGACTTATTACTATTGATATATGTTTCCCAGATGTTTTTGTATTACTATATATGTGAACTACAGTTGGTGACATTAAAGCTATTTGCAAATTTAATCTTCATTGCTTCAGAATATTTATTTTGATGAAGGACTTAAACATCTTCTATCTTCATTATTCTTCAGATATTTGGAATATCTGAATAAAATATTGTTGCAAATTAAAATTCATCTATTTTTTCCTGACTCTGATGAGTGTATTATATTTATTGGAGCAAAAGCCATGAAATGTTTAGTTAAAGATTTCTGATACACAATCAGGGAATCTTACCAATTTGTGATACCACCAAGAGACCATGAAACTACTAGTCTACTTGATCCTCAGTCAATGTCACTGCTAAAATAAGAGAATATTTTATATATTTGATAGCTCATAACCCTGGTTTTAATTTACAAAAATGATTGTTTTCATGCTTAGTACACATTAATATTTAAGGAAATATTTTATTAACGTCTTTGTCCAATTTTTATTAATACTCCTGAAATTTTTCTATTGAACTGATTGAACTTAGTTGTTTCAGATAGTATGGATAGGTGGCACCAGCTAGCTTCATGTTCAGCAGTTTGTCCCTTTCCTCAGTGAGGACAGTATCACTTTAGCTGGCCTATCATTGCTCAAAACAGGCGCTCACCCTCCAAAGACAAGATGAGTGACCCTGGTA
This sequence comes from Dicrostonyx torquatus, assembly GCA_028555095.1. NCBI lineage: Eukaryota > Metazoa > Chordata > Mammalia > Rodentia > Cricetidae > Dicrostonyx > Dicrostonyx torquatus. Next base: position 6,469,043 of record JAQHUG010000085.1, read on the forward strand.
TCCCAAAGCGAGCTCTGTGCTTGTGATCACCAGCAATGTCCACAGCAGATATCTTCCCCTGCCAATAAAAATGTATTCGTTAGTTTTCTCTAGTCTTACTATTTTTCCTTTGATTTAGAGTACTTTTTCAATGTCATAACTTCAAAGAAGCACACGTTTTATTTAACTGTGGAATTTTATTCTCCACTACATACTTATCTACGTATTTATTTAAATCTAGAAGCACAACACAGAGACAACAGAAAACTCCTCACCCAGTGTATAATAGCTGGTAATAATAATACAATGATATTGTTGATTTTGTCCTATCTGTTGCTTTCTATTACAGTTTATTATATTTTGGAAAACATATTTCTTGTTTTACAGTTGTAGATTATCTGAAAATTGTGTGCTTTCTGAGTTGATAGGATTTTGGGGGTTTTAGATATATTATTTAAATAAAGTTTGTTGTTTCAAAAATATTAGTACTTTGAGTAAATAGATACTACTTAAAAATAAAGTTTGAGACTATGTTGCTTCATGTTCATGATTAACCAATTCAATATGTGCCTATCTTATTTACAGGCTTACAGAAAAACTGTGAGATCAGCATTGTTTATAAGTGTGCCTACCTACAGTGTTATTACTCACTGTAGAAATAAATACCATGATATTTTTGGATTTCTCGATTTTACAGCATTTTCCTCTTTCCTATAGTTCGAAATTGTCACATCCTATCATCCACTGTATGGCTTTGTCACCTATGGAAGTACTTCTCACAGAGCTGGCTTATAGTCATTATCTTTCTGAAGACATCATTTGTGCCTTATGCAACCCAGGTGCCTGAATAGCTAGCAATGGGTGACATGGTCTTTCTATTGTTGAAAATATATTTATTTACTGGAATTTCTCTGAGTATGCTTTAAATTCAGTTCTCTTTATCAGATTAAATGTGCCTAAAATCATTTTATATATGCATATGTCTATGCATATTCTACCATACGTACTATATATAGATATCATTTTAACGGGATAGCCAATAGATACCTTCCTCTTGATGTCATCTAAATTTTCTTCTTACTCATATTTTCATTTCATAAAATGTGTTCACTTTTTTCTTCAAGATCAGTTATGTCCTAAGTCGAGTTTATTTGGATATAGTTTTTTCTTTTATTATTAAGTATAGGTTTTATAATTTTGAAAAATATAATTTTGAAACTTAATTCCTTTCTTTTTATTAATTAAAATATTTTTTCAAAGAATATATTCTGATCAAGAAAAGTTGATCCTCAAAGTTTTTCAGATTCCTCCCGCCACCCCACCAACTTGACTCCACATCTTCCTTCTCCCTTTCTTTAGAAAACAAACAGGCAAACAAAAAAAGCTAAACAAACAAGAATAAGATAAAACAAGAACAAAAATTTCAAGAAACACACTATTAAAATGTCAAATCAGAAACCACAATAAATAAGCAAGACCTCAGTAAAAAGAGTTTCCCAAACAAAGCAATGTGAGGCAAAAAGTCTTCAAAAACACCAATACCAATGAGTTCTTTCCTTTTTTTGACATCTACCCATAAATTTTTTTTAAAACACCTAAGAGTTTCTAGGCATTTTATTGATCTCTTGACTTTGTGTGAGTTTATCTCTTTGAAGTTCTCTAAAATCTTTGCACCTATGACTGAGCAACATCCCTGTGCATTTTCTGTTTCCTAATATTTGAATTTACTGTTTTTTGAGTCATGTGTTCTGGGACGACTTGGAATTCTTTTTCTCTCCTTACTTAGAAACTTCTCCAGGATTCGTTGGGTTTTCTCCTGTTCCTCCTTTTCCTCCTCCTCTTTCCTCTATTTATTTATGTACAAGTCACTTTTACGTTAATTTATATGAACAAAATGTTCTGGGGGTAAATGTTCTGAACTCTGTGTGGTTTAGGTTTGAATTGTTCCTTTCAAATATGATTGAATACTTTCCCAATTTTTGACATCTGGGATAAAATTCCTCTCCTTAAACTCTGGAAAGATACTTGCTCCCTCTTTTTACAGATGTTCTAGAGTTCTGATTTTTATTTTTTTTCTCTTTTATCTTCTCACAGTTTGCAAGAATTTTTTACACTTTTGTAGTTCTGTTTGAAAACAATGCCCCCTGAAATATCTAAGATTTAGCAGTTATTTACATAGGACAAATGCATTTTCCTTGTTTGATTAATATGTCTTCTATGTTGAACCTTTCCTTACTCCTTTCAAACGTATTTAGTATGAGAGAAACAATTGAATATAGACCAGTTATCTCTCAGATTACATTATACCTTTAAATATCTTCACTACTGTGAAATAGAATAAATTCTGTTACATTCGTTCATCTGTCTACATAGACATTTAACCAGTTCTAATACTGGCTTTAGGTTATGTTCACCAATCCTGTTGTAGCTGGGAAAACGCTGTTGCCATAAAATCGTGCACCACCTCTGACTTGTATTTTTCTTTTTCTATTCCCTTCCCCACATACATTGCGAGGCTTAAGGGAAGGGGTTTGACAATGACGTCTCTTTCAGGGCGTGCATTCTGAACTCTCTCATTCTTTGTATATTGTGCATTTGTGGATCTCTGTGTTAATTACCATCTATTGCCAAAGCTTCTCTGATGAGGAGTGATCAGTGCAGTGATCTGTGGGTTTAGCAAGATGTCATTGTAAGTGGTCATGAAAACAACACAGAAAGCAATAACGTAACCTTAAAACAGGGAAACTGATAGTCAAGAAAAATCTGAAAAATAACACGGGTTGTTTGGAGCGTCACTCATTGTCATTCTCATTTCATTCTTTTGGTATCACTACTTTGGATGGTTATTTTTCTTACTATTTTTGCAATAGTTCTACAAAACCATGTATTCACTACTTTTGATCTTTGCTGCCTCATTGTGTTGGGGGACTATAAATGCCAGCAACATTTTCTCATCTTGTGGGTTTTTGTATATAATATATGTGGGTATGATATTTTCTATTTGGGATATAACCTTTGAATTTTCCATGTAAAGATACCTATGAGTTTTGTTTCTAGCATTTCAGTTCTAAAATGAAGACAGATTAATTCGCTGTGGGTTATTTCACAGGTACTGGGGCAATGAGCAAATAAAAATACTCAGCAGCAGATATGAACAATTGTGGAAGAAAACAAAGTCTAGATTTACACTAATAAATTATTGAGTTTCTTATTATCTTAATTGTCTCATTCTTGGCCTTGGTGGTGATGCAGGGTATCTCAGTTCAGACATTCTGAGTGCAAAGAGGTAATAGTCACATAAATGATACTTCATTGTCTAAGAGAAAGTGCAGTTTATCAAATAATTATTTTTCTGATGGCATTTATAGGGGTTGACTGGGATGTATTCAAATGATAGAGCTATGGGTGAGATCAGGGCTTTTGTATAACTGTTGAGAGAAGTCTCATGTCTGTCCCCCAACACCTTCCTGTAGTTGAGGCTCATTTAAAATCACAGACTTAGGTAACAATGAATAACCCCTTAGGGGAAACAGCTTCCCAAGAGCTTCTGGCCATGTGTTCATTCACGGTCAGTAGAGAGAACTATTTTTGGTTTTGACTGCAAACACCTAATTGAATATACATAGTTTGTTCTTATCCTGGTGTCGTTGCACACTCCTTTAATCCCAGTACTCACGAAGCAGGGTCACGTGGATCCCTGAATTTGAAGACAGCCTGGTCCAATCTAATTCCAGGACACCCAGGATACATAGAGAAGCCCTGTCTCAAACTTCCCCATGGCCAAAAAACAGACGTAGTTGAATCTTGAAGGCATGGTCAGCTTCCAAATTCCCTATAACAAAGGGCTGAAGGAAGGGGCCTCAGTTGTGTATAACTTGTTTTATGCACAGGCCTTTTTGTGCTCAGCAGAACTCCAGAGAGCTTGAGTTCTATGTTTGAGCATCACAGCAAAGAGCAAAATCTCTACACAAGAGTATCAGCTATCAAGAAGCATGGTGTCCAATAGGATTCCAAAGGGGCCCATGTTTTGATGGGAGAGTTCAGAGGCAAAGGTAGAGTGTTCCTTGTTCAGCTGCTAAGATTTGGTTGGCAACTCATTATCCTCTGATTCTATCTGTTAACAGCCATACGTGCGCTTGTAAGCACTGACTTGCTAGCTGCAGGGAAATTTCATGTGCAGAGATTCACAAGTACAGGATCCGTAATAAGAAAGATAGAGTGCATTTGATTTGAGCCACATTTGTCCGTGCCAATATTGTTATTTTAGTAATCTGACGGTGCTTCAATTCTTTTATCTCCCTTTGAAAGGTTTACAATTTCCAAGGTTGGAAAAGCACCTTAAATTGGAAAGGATTTGGGTATGAATCTGACTTTAAAATCTGATGAAATTGCAGGGAAATGAAAATGCGTTTTCTTGAAAATTCAAATTTAACCCAGACGGCTGAAGGACTGCGCATTTTATCAAATTCTAAATTTCTTTAACGAATGTCCTGCATGTGAGAAAGGTCTGGATCACAAACATTAAGGTCCTCTGAGGAAATAAGCGGTGCGATTTGAGTTTTTTTTTTTCTGTCTTTCCCACTTTTCCTGTACATCTCCTTTCTAGAAAAGTCAGATGGCACTCTAAATAACAGAATAAGCATTGGAGGCAAAAACAAATTTAGTTGTTTCTCTGCTTAGTGAAAATGGCATGAGGCAATCCGTGGTTTGTGATCCTGCAACAGTTCATCCTTACTGACTCACAGCTATTCCTCGACTGGGAAGGATCATAACAGAGACTGGGAGGATATTTGCCCTCATAAATCTTCCATCAACAAAGAGTCAGCAATCAACAAACATATCAAAGAAAGAACAGAATCACCCATTGGACTGGTAGCTCTCACTCTTAGGGGGCTATGACAGAGCAATGAGAAATGGATGCCATATTAGGTAGACTGAGCAAGGCAGTAACCTAGGTGAAGGTGAGCTATAATAAGCAAAAAGCAGTAAGATGGATGAAGAAGTGGGGACCGGTCATCCCGGGCAGAACTTTGTAATACCCAGACACACAAAGGTTCCAGTGGAGGAAACTCTTGATGTGTTTACTCTTAGGATAAAAGCTGGTAACTAGCAGAGTGAGGAGAGGACTAGATAATGGGAGAAGATGACGGGAAAATGAGCACAGTTCTTTGCCAGACGTGGAAGCGGCTTTTATTTTAATTATGTCAATCCACAATAAGGCTGAAAGATAAGCAATAAAGGAAGAAAGAGTCAGAGATCTGTGTTGACTGGCTTAGCTACAGCACAAACATCAGCCGAAATGTCTAACGGGAGGAAGCATGCTCACTATCCATAGTCAGAAAAAATTATTTCACAATGGTTAGACACATTCCTTTCCTTGAATTTGGTTTTTCGCCTCATGTGGTATGAGTGTGGGAAATATGGTCATTATTAACTTCTTTGTGAAACCGGGTTGGATGCTAGCATCTTGTGCTAGCTTAGGCAGATGAGGGCTGTGTGTTCGGGTTCCTAGTGCTGGGATGAAAGGCCATGACCAAAAACAACATTATGCATTGGATAGGATTCATTTTTTTTTCTTGAGAAAATATCCAATTCTTATAACAGCATATGTTAAAGATTTTTAATAAAGTGTTGTTAAAAACACAAAGGAAGCAAAGTGGAACCTCAAAGTGTTAGGACAAAGCTTCAGAATATTACGCTAGGAAGCAAAGGCAAAGTTTTCCAATCTTCAGGGAGGAAGAAAAAAGACATTGTATGACATTGCGTGTCACCATGCATGGCTCTTCTCCTCGAGCCAGCCTCCACGTCTGGCAAAGAACTGTGCTCATTTTCCTGTCATCTTCTCCCATCGTCCTCTCCTCACTCTGCTAGTTACCAGCTTTTATCCTAAGAGTAAACACATCAAGAGTTTCCTCCACTGGAACCTTTGTGTGTCTGGGTATTACAAAGTTCTGCCCGGGATGACCGGTTCCCACTTCTTCATCCATCTTACTGCTTTTTGCTTATTATAGCTCACCTTCACCTGGGTTACTGCCTTGCTCAGTCTACCTGACTGACTTTGTTTCTGCCTTCATTTAAACTTCATCTCCTTCAGTTCACTCCTTGGGAAAGGACACATGCTCTTTGCTTTCCCAACATAGTGCAATTTCACATACATGAAGAGAAATAAATGGTCATTCAGCCTCTTAGGCCCTCTGGCATGCATTATATTGAAATGAAGAGGATGCTATCTGTTGGTTACATCCAAACTTATGAATAATTTTTTTCTCATGCAATGTTGAGTAGTTATTACTTTTAATCTCAACAGTTTCGAGTGACATAGAAAACATAACATTTACAATATTTGGAATTTTAATGGTCTCTCCATTTCCTTTTTGCATTTCTACATTTATTATTTTATAAAATTTTGGAAAAAAATTGGAAGTTGCCCCTTTGCAAAAAGGACTTGTGAGGTTGAATTCATTAACTTTCTGTAGTAGATAGAAGAGCTTTTCTTGACTATTTCTTTTCTTTTGCTTCATCTAAATGAAGAAGAAATTCTCTAGCTAACACTAGAGACTTGTCACTGATATTTCTACCACATCTTCTTAACACAGTGTGGTTTTCTGTAATCAGCACATTCTTTTCTGGGCAGATTTCCTTGGCCTATCCTTGTGCCAACCTGTCTCTGGAAAGGAAACCCGAAGTTACCTTCTCCCAGCATATTATAAATGTACTATGAAGGAAAATCAGACACATACAAGACCCGAAGACACAGTTCAGTGTATCTCTGAATATATATAGTATGTGAGCTTAGAATTGCAGAGACCATCATGATTAAGCGAGCTGGCAAATGCCCTAGGATTCTGGGAAGATTTAAGAGACAAGAAAAGAGGTATAATTTCAACTTGACACTCTTAAGAATTTTACCTGACATATGGACTTATTTAAGGAAGAGTGTATCACAAAGTCCAAAGATTGGGGAGTTTTAAGGGGCGGCCTCAATTCTGTTTCTATAATATGATTGCCACTTTAGTCCCTGATGGCAACTTCAGCAAACCACAAGACTACATCACTTCCTCCAGGGAGAGATTGGCTCCTACTGAAATCTAACAGAGGACAGCTCTGGGACTTACAGAGAATGCTGATAAAGGATCTATCCCACAAGTAGAAACAAAGTACACTGCTAGTTTAAAAGGGAACTAAGTTCTAAGCCAAAGTGGATGTGCACATGTGGGTGTATGCAGAATGTAGAAGTCAGACAGCAGAGTCAACAAAACACAAACAATGTGGGGGGGAGTGGAGTCATTGTATTGGTATCCACTCCTCACTGTCTCAGAGATTTCAGAACTTTCACAGTTCATGTCTGTGTGAAACTGCACTTTTATCCAAGCTGGAAGAAATTTGGGCAGAGTTTATTTAATAAACTCAACATATGGAGACATCTATCTCAAAAGGTGATGTGATTTAGTTAAAGGAAGCATTTTTTTTTTTGCAAAACAAATTGATTTTATACATAGAATGCCTGACTCAAACCATTCATGTGTTTGGCAAAGTGCCTTCTTCAAGAGAACTGAGCAAATGATATTCATCTCACTCTTTGATGCTGTATAGTTTTCTAAGTTATAGCCGTTCCCTAGTACTTGCATTATGTATCCTGGAGAACCAACCAGCACAGAGTTGATCTCATTATAGGTGCGGACAATATATTTAATTTTAATATAAATCATTGTTTACTGGTGTGCTTACTGGAAGACAAGACTTCTTCAAAGAGAACCACTGTGTGAGTTCTATTGCCTGCATGTTTTTACTATAAGTAAAATTTATGGTTCCTGAGTCTCATAATAAAAAGGCATGTGCTGGGACCATTAGTCTAGTGAAAGTAATTATTGATTGCTTATATTTTTAAAAAAACTGACTTCCATGATCTGTGACTATTTTTTAAACTACCATTATGCAGCCACTCCTTCCCTCAGAATTGGTGATCTTACACTAATGGGCCTGCCAAGAAATGTTACATTTCATAAATCAAGGGAAAATGTTTCTCCTTTTGTTTATAGATATTTAAAGTCCTCAAGTTTTAAGTTCAATGAACAAGTTTAATTCTCTTGACACAATATTCCCTCAGGAATAAGCATGTTTAGCATAATATAAAAATAGAAACATGGCACTCATTTTTAAGATTCTGGAGCATTTTCCTGAGTGACACATATCTAAACTTAAACCAAGTTAGCTACTTCTTTAATCTTAGGGATGTAGTATAGAGCATGGCTTGGGGCACAAGAATCATTGCTGCATCCTAATGTGCCACGTGGAGCAGGGCCAACTCATCCTGGAAGAAATAAAGCTACCCTCGGGCTGGGGTGTCCTCCCTCCCCTGTGTAATGCACACATTCACTAAATATACAGCCTCTTCCTTCTTGACTTCTTAAAGCAATGGCAAGATCCACAGTGATTCTGACCTCGCTGCTGCTCACCACACACAAATCTATCTAGAAGGCAAAGATGAGACGGCCATGAGAGCAGAACAGCTCTGTTCCCATACTGAAAGCCACGGTTAAACCAAGACAGTCTTCTAGTTCTTCAGCAAAAATAAGAAAGTGATGTGATACACTTGATATTCAGGGAAAATGTTACCATGTCCCTTATTTAGGTTATCTCTTAACCTGATCACAAGTTAAGCATCCTCCTCAGGGAACTTGCTTCATGGTCCTTGAGATACATGGAATAATACAGGGAAAGAGGGGGTAAAGAGATGAAGAGTAAGGTGTAAGTGGGAGAGGAAGAGAGAAAGAGACAGAGAGAGAGAGAGAGAGAAAGAGAGAAGAAATACAATTTTTCGAAAAGCATCTAAAGGCTATTATGACATGGTACTTCAACAAGAAAGATCGGACTGGTCTCTTGGGGTGGGGGAAGACAAAATAATCTGGACACCAAGTAACATTTATTTTTAAAATTTAGGAAATGTATTGATATTCTTTGCTTAGATGGGTACAATGAAATATAGCAGCTTTTACATGGCCTATATAATCAGGGAATTGATATTTTCCACATGACCAATACACCATACAACAGATGGGCAAATTAATGAACCACTTGACTATAGGCCAGTGGACTCTATCAGAGCAGAGTCCAAAAAAATTTTATTTTTATATGGAATTGGATCTTGTTGTTTGTATTGTTATTATTATATCTTTGTGAAATAATAAATACATTTAAAATCTACTGATCTTAAACTGTAATAAATAAGCATATTTTATATACTTTATTACTCTTTGGAGTGTTGATAATTTTAATGTTATAAAAGCATATTGATCACTAAATATTTGAAAACTGCTGTCCCAATTGATAAATATTTTCCACTAATGAGACTTCAAAAACTG
>JAQHUG010000085.1:6493373-6506608 GCA_028555095.1 Dicrostonyx torquatus
ATGGTGGCTCACAACCATCTGTAATGGGGTCTGGTGCCCTCTTCTGGCCTGCAGACATACACACAGACAGAATATTGTATACATAATAAATAAATGTTTTTAAAAAAGACCAAGTCTCATTAACATAGCTGCAATAATGTTGAAGAACATTTGCATATGAATCCAATAATTTACAAACATTTAGACAATAACAAAGTGGTAGAGAGATCCAGTTCACCATAAGACAATAAATTGACACAATTCATCATATCACTAAGCTACAGAAGAATTACATAGGCATATAAATAAAGAACAAAAGCACTTAACCAAACTCAACACTCATCCGTCACAAGACTTTAAGTAAGTTCAGGTGAGAGAAGAACCTCTTCAACTAGATTAAAGCATGTACAAAGAATACAGCAGCAAAGATTACAGAAGAATTAGACGCTTTCTCACTAACAACAGATACCAGCAGAGATGTCTTCACCAAATATTGTTCAACGTCTTATTTGAAGGTCTACCTAATAAAGTTAGTCAATACAAGGTCTACAAATGGAAAAACAAGAAATGAAAATGTATTCATTTTTATATGACATGATTAGCTGAACATAGTACCTGAAGGAATAACATGGTAGTCATAGAACAGATATTTCATGACAAAATGTTTCAGCATGACAATTTCAATTGTTTAAGATGGAGTAGAAAGGAGTAGGAGTAATCAAGTGAAATTTGTAGTTAAAATTAAAGTGCTTCTCAAGATTAAATCTACGCACAAATCTAATACAATTTTATGATATCTATATGGAGGAACTACTAATGTTTTGGTAATTTAAATCATAGAACAACCAAATATCTGGGCGGGAAAGTCATGGTTGTTGATAACAAGACTTGATATTATTCTTCTCATCTTGACCAGCAGATTTAAAATAATTTCATTCAAATTCTTAGCAAGATAGTTGTCATGTATCAACAAAATAATTCTAAAGATTTTATAAAAAGATAGAGGTTCAGGATTGCCTTCAAACATTTTAAATAACTTGGATAGTCAGGGACTCATCATGACTATCCAAGTCATGTTCTAAAGTGGCAGAAAAGAATTTTAAATCTAGTATTGGGAAAAGAGTGATGAATACATTAACAGAGCAAACTAGAGGGCCCAGAAGAGACTCACACAATGTAATCAATTACTCTTGAAAATGTGTGTGTGTGTGTGTGTGTGTGTGTGTGTGTGTGGTTATCAGTTATATGCAGATCCTGTATGTAGTCACTATCAGAGATCTGAAGATGCCACTAGATCCCCTAGAATCGGAGCTACATGCATTGTGACATGCCTGATATTTTTTAGGAACCGATTCCGGGTCCTCTGCTTCAAACCATTTCTTCCATTGCTAGGGATCTGCTCTGGGTATGTGAAACAGTTTGCTTTACATGAAATCTAGCTTGCCCAGATACTTTGTTGCTGTTTTCTCTAACTCTTAATTGAGAATGCAGAGCTCATCTTCTGTCTCATCTTTTTGTGTCCTCTCTTAACTATTGGAAAGATACAGGGTAATACTTTCTGAAAACTACTTCAAAATGTCCTAAGCTAGAGTCACACAGGCTTTCTATGTACACTTTCCATCTTCTAATTTACAGCGCATAGCTTTGCCTCTTTTTGGTGGCCAATAACACTTTTCTAGTGTCTTTCTGGTCTTTCTGAACTCTTTATCACTCTCCAGATCTTCTTGGCAGCTGCCATGATGATTTCTCATCTCTCTTTGTTGTTTGGTGGAGTTTGAGGCCAATATCCAACAATTAAGATCTTTAATCACATGGTGAAGCCCACTGCCCATATGGAAAGAAATTGGGTAGCAGGTGGAACCTGAAAGTGTAAACCCTACCCAAACACCAAAGTCAATCAGCACTTACTTTCATTTTAAGTTGTTAAAAATAGAAACCTCAAATTAAACTGGTACATGGAAGTATACATAAGTCAGACAGTGGTGACGAGTAAGAAGGATTGGGAAACAAGAGTTGAAGAACAGTATGAGAGAATGGCAGGGAGGTTCACGAGAGCCTAGGAGACCTTGGGAGAAGCTTGAGAAAGAAGTTCTGCCTACATGCAGGAAGGAAGCAGTGGGAGACAACACAGCATCTTTATCTGAGAAGGTGACAAGTCGTGGCTTCTTTCTGTGCAGGAATTTTGGTTTGGTTGGCTCTAATTCAATAGGAAATTACATTGCTGAATATTTACAAGAATCCCAAAATAGCCTTTTACCTTCCCCATATGCCCGTGTAGGAATACTATTTAGGCTATTTTTGGCAAAGGTTGACCACTAGTGTCCTGGGCCCAGAAAACACATCTGAGCTGTCACTCTAATCAAATGGAACTCATTTCACACACACAAAAAGATAATAAAATAAGGCAAAGTGGGTCACCAGTGCTGTTCATTTGCATGGGTGTTTGCCTATATGCATTTAAAATGCCCCCCATTACAACCTTAATATATAGATAATTACTGCTGAAAATATTTTGTATCAAGTGTTAGAAAATGGAGAGTGGACTCATCTGACTTTGCCAACCAATTTGTAAACTTGGCTGTGAGAAGAGACAGAACCTTCATCCTTCAGCAGAGTCAAATCTACTCACTGAGTGATCTAGGCACCAGAACCTAAAATATTAAGTGTACAATGAATATTGGGAATACCTAAAAATTACTTTGACATGGTGTTTTGGAGTATGAACACTGATATTTCAAATATATCAATACTTGCTCAAGTTAAATAAAATAAACTCATATGATATGTAACAATTAATTTGGTGCAAAACCCTATCTGGTCCATGAAAATTATATATTATAAATGATAGAGCTCATCACTTAAAGAGGCTAAAGCAAGCAAAGGGATTGAGTGAGTCTGTGGCTATCCTATATTCTATAATGAGTTTCAGGCCAGCCTGAGCTACAAATTGAGATCCCTTCTCTCTGTCAAAAATTAGTTTTTAAAGTTATAAAATCAAAGACTAAAAGTGAAAATTAAAATGGAATATTGCTTGTACATATGATGTAAAAAGTCAGAGAATAGAGAGTTCTCAAATGCACTTAAGTAAAAACATCTGAAATTTCATTTATATATTCAATCAAACTGGCAAGGAATTAAGTGATGAGCTCCAGGGAAGATCCATCATATTTAACTAAAATTAATAATATTTTTTGAATCAAGTTAACTAAAATCCACCATTTTCACCTATAAAATATAAGCAAGATGTACTTATTTCCTCAAAAGTTTATTTCAAAATAGAGATACCACATACTTTTTTTTCAAAATATAAAGGTTTATATTTACCAAATCATCTTTTAAAATATTTTGTAATCTCGGCAGGTTTAAGATATCTATTTGTTTATTTATTTTTCATTCTGAATCGCTGGGGATTTAACTTAGGGTTCAGGTACTCTAGGCAAATGTTCTTTCTCTGGGCTATATGCCCAGTTATGGAGAAGTTTTTAAACAGTAACATGAGCATAGTACATTTCTGTCTAGAATCATTATATTTATATAGTAGAAACAAGAACATTTTGGATTAAAATACATCCCAACTCCCTGGAATTCAAAATAACACATAGACAAGCATTGTTTTCAACATCAGCATGTGGCATGACCCAGGTGAAACTTGTAAAAAGGAATTCTGTTGTGGCACAAGTTTGAGATCAGCTGAGGCTGCATGAGAAGGAAGGCTGGGTTAGCCCCTGGACTTGCAGACATGAGGAGGAAGGCTGGGTTAGTCCCTGGACTTGCAGACATGAGGAGGAAGGCTGGGTTAGCCCCTGGATTTGCAGACATGAGGAGGAAGGCTGGGTTAGCCTCTGGACTTGCAGACATGAGGAGGAAGGCTGGGTTAGCCCCTGGACTTGCAGACATGAGGAGGAAGGCTGGGTTAGCCTCTGGACTTTGAGATTAAATCAACATTTGTTTCCCTACATACCAAGGCTGTCAATTTACTGGGAACGCCTCAGGGTTTTTAAGGAAGTCACATTAACTTTTTTCCTTCCTAGACTTATTTTGAGTTATATTTTATGTGATGGGCTTTCAGGTCTCTATCGGCTCCTCTGTGACATGCTTCAAGCTGGTCACGTGTTCTGGGTTCTTAAAACATTTGTTTTATGCAGCAAACCTGCTTTGTATGCTCGTTTTTCATTTGGAGAACAAGAACAATACCCTGGGCTCTGGGTTTCATTACCAGGAGCAATACTAGAAAATAAATAGCAAGCGGGAAATATTAATAAGCCTGGAATGCCCTTGGATTGTCACTGGTGGTTACCCTCCATACATCTAGGAGCTCAAATATCCTGTTTGTACCGCAACGTTCACTATGTTTAACCATCCCCATCCATGTAGTTTATAAGGAGTGCCTGGGTATTTTAAACTCTATATAAATAAATTGTCCATTCACTTGAATAGCACTGTTTCTTCCTACTCATTAATGCACTATTGAGATCTTTCGATGCTTTGTTTGTGATTTCAGCAACTTGCTCCACGGAGCACTTCTGTGCTCTATTATTTTTGAGCATCCCTGAATATGTAAGGGAATTTTAGAGTAAATGAATTGGGAGAAAGTGAGTGATGGGTTTCTGCCAATAAAACCCATTTCAGTATGCTCTAAGAATCCCAAAAGGGTCTAATAAGATAGTAATTATTCTTAAAATAGCATCCATATTATTTTAGAAATGTTCGGCATCCTACTAAATCACTACGTAGTGGTATTTTGCTTGTGATCTAGCAAATAAAGCTTGCCTGAAGATCAGAGTGCCCTTCATAACAGCACTTAGGAATCACAGGCTTTTATTCCAGCACTAGTGAGGTGGATACAGGAAGGGATATGGTTGCAGGAGGGAGGAATATAAGGAGGAAGAGGAGACAGGAGTTGAGTGGCAGTCTGAGATTTGGTGGAGGCAGATTCAGTCTGTCTGCAGTCAGTGGATGCAGTCTGAGCACGGAGTCTGGGGATGCAGTCTGAGGATGCAATCTTGGGATGCAGTCTGTACACGGAGTCTGGGGATGCAGTCTGAAGATGCAATCTGGGGATGCAGTCTGGGGATGGAGTCTGAGGATGCAGTCAATGAATGCAGTCTGAGCATGTAGTCTGAATGTAGTCTGAGGATGCAATCTGGGGATGCAGTCTGAGAATGGAGTCCGTGGATACAGTCCGAGCATGTAGTCTGAGAATGCAGTCTGGGGATACAGTCTGAGGATGCAATCTGGGGATGCAGTCTGCGCATGCAGTCTGGGTTTGCCATCTGAGCATGCGGTTTGAGAATTCATAGAATTAGGCTTGCCCCTCAGTCTAAGGATTTGGGAGAGGTAAAAGGTCTCTCTAGTGGTCAGCTGCGCTGCTTCCCTAATCCCTCAGCATTCACTCACCAGTATCTGACCTCAGGTTTTTATGTTTTAAAGCCAATTAGAATTTGTACTGCTTAAATGCAAATGACCAATTATCAATTATCTTTTATTCCAGTCTAATCAGACTCTAAGTGTGCTCTATTTATTTGAATGAATGGTGAACTGTGTTGAGAGAAGTGTTCAATAACTGAGTCTCTGAATTGATAGAAATCTTTAATCATCTGATTGTAGTTGCAGACATCCATAGAACTAAACAAATGCTCAAACCACATCCAATTCATAATTTGGGACAGCTAGTTTCGAAACACTGTGCTTATCATTTTATTCTTATCTTTTAACTTGCTTTTCCTATAATAGTTATTTTTTTTAAGAGAACTCAAATGAGCAGTGAAGCATGTCTGTGGCAGTGTGTCCTTCTGGTCCTAAATATACTAATTCGTAGATATTTGAATTGTGTCGTGTTGTAAATAGGGTAGAGGAGAGGTGTGGGTTATGTTCCCCAGCCGCCAGCCGCTGGTCACCTGCACCCAAAATAACCACATGAGAACGGCATTCATTCAAACTCTGCCTGGCCCATTATCTCTAGCCTCTTCTTGGCTAGCCCTCACCTCATAAACTAACCCATTATAAAAGTCTTTAAGTCACCACGTGGTGACTTACCAGAAAGGTCTAACCTGCATCCATCTGCGGCAGGAGCCTCATGGTGACTGGCCCACTTCCTTCTCTCTTCCCAGAACTTCCGTTCTGTCTACTCCGCCTACCTAAGGGCTGACCTATCTTAAAAGCCAGACAGAGTCTTTATTCAACCAATGAGAGTAATACAAAATACAGGAGACCAATCCCACATCAGTGTAGGATTTTGGATGGCAGCCTGTGGTCTGCTCAAATACAATAATCTCTTCACCACATGGTGTATTTCTTTGTGAGATTTGAAATGATGAATGCTCAGCTTGTCTTTTTTTTGCTATCTGTGGAGTCTCAACCAGAGCTGGTGGTTCTGCTCCCATTCACTTTGCTGCAGCAAGAGATCAAAACTCAAGGTTCATGAAATGCCCTGGATACATAATTAATCTCATATGCATCAAATAATATTCTAACCTTTTCTAGAATTAATTTTTTTGTGACTTGTTAGTGGGAAATCACCTCAAAGGTCGAGTCTACAAATTGGAAAGAAAATCTGCTGGCAAAATTTCTAGCTAGATAAACTTAGCGTCTCTGTGAGCATAGTGCAAGATTGTACACTTGTGTTTTTCTGTTTATATGTGTGTGGACAGTCAGTCCACATATTAAAAATATAATTTTGTAAGCTTATGAACTCATAATGTCTCTTTGATTTAGAATATCTATTAATAGTCTTGAATTCATTTTACTGATCTATTGGGATGCTTTTCAGATGTTCTTATGTGACATTGTTTTAGCTGCTTCCAGAATGCCTAGGACTAAATTCTACCATCATTATCATTTGTTGTGTTAACTTGGAAAGTTTACTTAACCTCTTTCAGTGTTAATTGTTGGAAGTATTAAATTACTATCCACAAGCCCTTCAACAGTTCCTGGAACAGAGTTTAAATGTTATTATTACTTTACAGAATAATGGTTATGTAGACATTAGATTCAATATTTCAGTTTCCACAACATTTTTATTTCATGAAGTTAAAGAATATATATTTATATAGACACCATTTCACCCAATTAGTACTATAAGAGCGAGTTAATTTTATGAAAATACCATATAAAAGGATCTTAGATAACTTGACAAATTCCTAAGAAATTGATATTTATTTTCTGTTTAATAATTTCTAATTATAAAATGTATTTGATTAAAGATATTAATAGTTTACAAATTAGCAATACTCTATAATCATTAATATCACTCTTCTGTTTGACCTTTTACATGATCAGCCCCATAGGACTGAATTTTTGCTGGTTCCTTCTTGATTTTACAATATTTCCAGAAGGAATTATTTACTGAGATTAGACTAGCATTTACCCCATACATTATTCCAGAGGGTACCTTTAGCTTCATCACTAGGACTTATTTTATGTAATTCCTCTTGATTGAAGATCTGATGTCTTTCCTGCTGAAATATGGCATGCACCATAATTAAAATATTGAAACCAGACACACACATTTTCAATTCTTTGAGATAATTTATTTTAGAAGCCATAGCTATATCAAAGAGCTGCTTATTTTTACATCTTCTTTGTGGTCTTGGCTGTGATTGCACAACTTGAAGGAGGCAGGGAGCCGAATGAGAGAGTTCAGATTTCAGTATGGACTTTTGTTCTGCCTCAAACTCACCTGCTGTACTCAACCTAGGCACTCTCAAATCACCAACTTCACAACTCACACTGTGACTCATATACAGAGCTATACGCGCTCTCTAGAACCCGGCACACATTCATTCTGCTATCTGAAATAATAACTTTAATTGATTTCACATGTGCCTTTGTCCAAGGTCACACAAAGCTAACATAACTTGGGATACAGAAGTCATGATATATTATTAATATTTTCCCTTGCAATTAGCTTGCCTCTGCTCACTTTTAGTTCCTCTTTCATAGAAATAGTTATTGTCTTACTAAATGAGACTTTTCTTTTTCTTACTCATTGACTGTTCTCTTTATTTCATCCCTCTTAATAGCTTTGATCCATTTTAATAATGCTGAAATGCTGTCTGTATCATTATTTTTCTCTTTTATTATATTACCTATGATAGTATTCTAAAATGAGGGTGTGAATAATTATGGAATCATATGATAATGAGTAAATATTGACATTTTGTGACCTACAATATATCGTCTCCCATATTTCCATATTCCGTACCACATGGTGGTGAACTGAACAATGATTAATAATATATGGGCTTTTAAAAACCAATTTACTATGGGAAAGGAAGAATTATGGGCTGTGAAAATGGATTTAATTTCATACATTGATCAAGTGTGTCAGATAGTTATTCAAATTTTCACTCAATTTTTATTGCTTCAATAACACATTGATGGCATGCCTTTTAAAATGTTTATCTTTGGAAATGAAGCACACATACAAATATAAAAATGTATTTCTCAAAAGCCAATGGTCCTATACCCATGCATGCAGGCAGTACTAAACAGAGTCGCCACGTTTAGTAAAAGAAAAAGTGTATGTTAGTTTAGGAAGAGAGAGGGTTGGTGGTGACAGGGAATAAACAAAGAACTGAAAGGGATGCTGAAAAAAAATACAAGCAAATCAGCCAAATATTTGTTCTAGATGATGAGTCAACAGGATCTTTAGGCTCAGCTTTGTGTTTGGGCAGCCCACAGCTTTCTGAAGCAACATGTCTAAAACAGAATGCTTAAAGAATCTGAAAAGAACATTAGGGCAATGTAACGTGTGGAAGGAATAACAGAATAAGTGTGTAGTTTCAAAACCAAAAGGGATGTGAAGAATAAAATGGTTAAGGAGAAAGAGGAAGACGACAGAGAAGAAATGTAAACAGAATGACAAATGTAAGTCCAATAAAATATACAGATAATGGTGACTAAGGCCCTTGAATTTGATTATACCTCACATTGAACTTATATGAAAAGTAGGTGATAAAGTAATATACATTAGTGAATTGACATTTTCTAGGATTTATTTCTTGAATGTTCAGTCGTTTAGAGTCATATGTAAGGTAGATGTTACTTTTGAGGACATTGAGACCTTTGAATTCTGCCATTTTAGGGAAACACCCAGTTGGCTGTAGGCATGGTTATATGACCCTCATATCACACCAGAGCATCGAGATGTGGGAGTCACCTAGAGCCTGAGGCCAGCAAGAGTTTTTAGAGGTTGAAACCGTGTGTGTGTGTGTGTGTGTGTGTGTGTGTGTGTGTGTGTGAAGGAAATACATGGCCAAGATGGAAATGGAACCATCTCTTGTGAAATTGCATTTTATATAAATGGAGGTGATACTCTTTCACTTCCATGTAGAGGTCCCGTCATTAACATTTACATTCGAGTTATTACCTAGTACTGCCAATCCCATTATAGCTTGCCACCTGAGATGAAGAACGAAGCAAAGAAAATATTATGAATTTCTAGAGCTTCATCTATTAAAGGCCATGACAATAAACTTAGGACATTTAACGTCACTCAGACTACTTAGCATGAAAGTCAGGAAGGACAGATCTTTGCTGGGGAAAATGAAAAATGCATTCTTACAACTTCACAGTCTCCCGTGAGTGAGAGATGATACTGCATCACGTTAACTATTTCTATGAAAAATGGGCTCAGGATGTATGCAAAGGAGAAGCAATTTATCACTGTGTAGATGGGCGCCAGGACTGTAGGTTAAACATTAGTGAGGCGATTTATAGAGACTGTCACTTGGGTGTGTGCTTATTATTCCACACATTGTCTTGGGGCCATTTATTCTTTGGTTCACCAGCTATGCAGTGATCGCTGGCAATTTAGAGAGATTCGTGTAGATGTTAAGCTGCCATCTCCATCTCCTTCGTGGAAGCGGTTCAAATCCACAGATGAGAAGATAAAGTTCTCCAGGAGGTATTTACACTTTAAAACATCCACGTTTGTGGAAAGGGGGTAGTTCACTCCATTTCACCAATAACGTTGAAAATCATGCAGACCTAAAATTTCCACAAATGATGGAATCGTGGTTCAGTTTCTATCATTCTCCCCAAACCTTCACATACAATTCTAATGATGTGTGTACCACACGATGCTACAACAATTATATGTGAAAGGATTAAATGTCCCTTACAGTAAGCTTTGAGGCTTAATGCATACACAAAAAGGGGAGCGCTGTGCTTAATGCACACACAAAAAGGGGAGCACTGTGCTTAATGCATACACAAAAAGGGGAGCACTGTGCTTCACGGATGTAGGTCCCCTTCGTCGTGCGTCTTGCTGGATTATTAACTTCTTCACACGGCATGTCAGATTCTCTCCACACAAAATAAATTTTGAAACAGTAGCACAATTGAGTGTCACAGGTGTTCCAAAGAGTGTCATCCTTTGCTTGAATAAAGATTGACCCACTTTTATATAGATTTTAAAACAAAGCCAGAGAAACTGAGAGATGGTAACTCCGGAAGGAAAGTATTGATTTCTGAGAATTTTGAGTACCAAACAAAATGAAGTACCAGTGCAAGAACCTACATGTTACATCTATTAGCCATTTGGTTCTAACATATATTCATCAAACAATAAATGTTGTAATGACTTATTTATGAAATTCCTGATTTGCATATTGCAGAAGACACAAAAATCCTTACGATTGGATTTACTGTTAAAAGCACACTTACCTAAGCATTAATATTCTGAGTATTATTAATAGCTTTAACAACACAATCCTAAAAGCATCCTTGTGAATTAGGTAGACAAAACCTAGTTTGGGAAGTGAGGTTCAAAGTCAGCAGTTTTCCTCCAACGTGTCCAGGGAAAGATAGAACTGGCTTCGAATTCTCTGCTTTTGTTCTGTTCCTATGCTGACCCCTTTGTTTAAGGAAGTCATGAATCAGCAAGACACCCTAACACTGTCACTCACTCTTCAGATGGGTTGAAGGCAGAGTAAGTAGGATAGATAAAATAAGGGAAGGTGACATTCGTTGGCTCATAGGCAGGACACACTTCAAAGAAGAACTGTTTCTTTATTAAGGTGGCGTTTATTACATGACTGCTGGGGTCATGAACTTGTAGGGCTTGAACAGGTGATTGGATCTTTATTCTTTGCTCAGGTGAGCCAGTATTTAAAGAGAAAGCTAAGCAGCGATAATACTGGCTAACCCACAGTCATGGAAATGGCTTCAGAATCCCAGACTGGACACACAGTAGACTCAGACCTCACAAAACACATAGAACCTGAGTGACGCTCTCTGCCATTTACTCAGCAACTGGAGCACATAGGTGGCTTGCTTCTATGTAAGGGTGATTTTTACAGTGATAGGAAAGAGATGTATCACAGGGAATGTGGTTTGAGAAGTCATTGCGGGAATTTAGTAACTAAGTGCTTAAGAGACTGTTAGGTGTTGTAAGTTATGGGGGAGAGGTGCGTGTTGTGTTCCCCAGCTGCCAGCCACTGGCCCGCTCAGCCGCTGGTTGCTTGCTTATGCCCGAAATAACCAAAGGAGAACTGTATTAATTCAAATACTGCCTTGTCCATTATCTCTAGCCTTTTCTTGGCTACCTCTCACATCTAAACTAACCCATTATAAAAGTCTGTATGTCACCACGAGGTGGGTGACTTACTGGACAGATCTATGGTAATTCTCTAAGGTATAGTAGCACACGCCTTTAATCTGTGACAGAGGTCAGTCTACCTCCATTTCCCAAGTGTTGAGTTTAAAGGTGTGTACCACCACACCCAACTACTCTCTTTTCTTTTTCTCTCTTTTTTCTGACCACATGGGTCTTTAATTTACCAAGCAATATCAGTAGGACTAAAGCCGTGGCTTTGACAGCTAGATCCAGCACACAGCTAGTCCAAATTGTTACCAAGCAAGCAAATCGTAACCTTTTACTCAGAAAACCCCATTGAAATGCTCTGTCTCCCGCTGGAACCAAAGCTCATACTGGCAGCACAGACACTGTTTTAAAACCGCCACAGTGTTGCTTTGCTGAGTCAGAAAATCTCTCTTAGGTAGATTTAACAAACAGCAAAAAGCAGTGTTAAAGTCTTTCTCTCCTTTTTAAGCCCTCTCAGGTTTTACATGGAGTCAGCCAACCACATTGGGCAGCCAAACTATTGTAAGTTATGGGGGAGAGGTGCGTGTTGTGTTCCCCAGCCGCCAGCCACTGGCCCGCTCAGCCGCTGGTTCCTTGCTTATGCCCAAAATAACCACAGGAGAACTGTATTAATTCAAATACTGCCTTGCCCATTATCTCTAGCCTTTTCTTGGCTACCTCTCACATCTAAACTAACCCATTATAAAAGTCTGTATGTCACCACAAGGTGGTGATCTTACTGGACTCTTCTAAGATACATCCATCTGCGGTGGGAGCTTCATGGAGACTGGCTCTGACCCAGTCTTCTTCCCAGCATCCTCTTTTCTTTTCCCCGCTGAGAGAGTCACTCTTTCTGTTCTGTTAAGGCCTTCCTAACTTAAGTTGGTGCAAATAATATGGTTATCCTCAGGTTGAAGCAGAGAAAGGCAACCTGTCTCACCAAGTTGAACTCCAGATCCAAATTCAAATTGCTGTCATTATTAGATTTTTCAGCTTGCAGACCCACAGTTATTGCCAGCCCATCCTTTGATATTTAATAGTGTCTCTATGTCTTTAAGCTATCTAGGGTAATTATGTGTTTTTAGACACTGTAAAACAGCTGTTTCATATATTTTTCTTTTTCTATTCAAGTACACATACCCTTGATAAATTGTTGTAATAATTTTAACTATAAATTATTTGAACAAAAATAAGTATAATATAAGCATGAATATATATATATATAATATAAGCATGAATATATATATTAACATCAATAGTGTATATGATAGTTAGCTGGTATATTTTCTGGTTTCCTAAAGAGGTGTATACAAATAAACAACTGGGGTGATGGACTTCTAGAAAACATTTACATGAAAAGCTGTGTGGGTCCTTGGTAATAAGGATGATATTCCTAAGAAATAGAATATAAAAAGGAAAAAAGAATTGTGAGACAAATCAGCACAGATTGCCTTTTAAGCAGTGTGTTTTAGGCAGATCTGTAGGAAAAAATAAACACACAGAGAGGAGAGAGACAAACATATCATAATCAAAGAGAAGGAAAAGAAAGGTGCAGATGTAAGGAATGTTTAGAAAATCCCTTTTCTATAAGTGTGAGCTTTTACATTAGGGGCATAGATATTCAGGATTGAGATTTCATCTTGATGAATTTTTCCTGTTATGAGTATGA
>JAQHUG010000085.1:6512757-6531605 GCA_028555095.1 Dicrostonyx torquatus
ATGTCGGAAACATGGGATATATCCTCAGGAAACCTTCACGCATGAAGCAGGCATCCTATGAAATCTTCAGTGTAAATGGCAAGTTGGCACAGCCATAGTGATGGAACAACTCAAGCCCGTTGACGTTCTCTCATGACACCACGCATCTTGGATGTCTTACATTTTGCACAGTGCTGAAAATCTTAGTGTTTTCCCCGTTAGAGTTTCATCTTCTTCTTTGTTCCCCATTCTCTGCCTTCCTTGTTACTCCTTATTACTTTATTTTAGAAATGGGATTTTTATTTTGTTATTTCTTATCTTGGAAGTACACACTCTTCTGTTTGGTATGGTTTGGAGGGTCACGGGGTAAGAATTTGGCTTGTATCTCAGAAAAGACTTTAAATCAGTTTCATTACTGGCTAAGATGATGCTGACTCTCAGAGACAGGCAATTCATTCTGCATTCTGAGGTGGGTAGGAGCCTTTGGAAGCCAGAGCAAAATGATAAAATGTGTTTAATCAGTGGCCCCTATACTTCTTGCTAATGTTAAAATCTTACACCCCGGTTTGTGAGGATTTCTAGGAAAGTGAGAGAAAGTGTAAGCTAGTGCCTAAATGGAGGCAGTAGGTCACTGTGGCATGTTCTTAGGAGTGACAGCTTGTGCCAGTCCCTTCTTCATCTCTCTCTGCTGCTTGACATCTATGGAAAAAAAAAAGAAAGAAGAACTTTCTTATCAAAGACCTATCAGGCTCTTGGTGACAATAATACAAAGTCACATACAATCCTGGGGAACAATAGGAGAAGATTGCAGAAGGTCTTGGGTGTTTGGACATGAGGTGCTCACGTAACGTAAGATTCAGTTCCCATTCTTAGATTGTTATTGTGAACTTATTGTGAATTTGGAAATAGTGCCTCAGTTAAACTCTTTGCTCAGAGATCTCGATGTCACTCTTACCGTATCTGGGGATAATGAAAATGACTGAGAAATATTGATCAAGCGGCATGTGTAGAAATAGGATATTAAGAAAGAAATACCCCCAAAATACAGTGCAGTAAGAAAAAAGAAAGTCATTATAATTCATGTGCCACAAGGTGATAGGGTTGAGGGTGACCAAGGTTGTGTTGTAAAATAGTATTCTCTTAAGAACTGGCAGAAGTTCCTAGAGAATATGGGGTTTCTGACTAAAAGAGACGTAATTTGTTACAAAGTTTTATACAGTTTGTTTTTCTTATTGAGACAAAGAAAGTGCTTCCAGCTGCTTATGTAACAAGGAGATCTCTTGACTGCACAGTTTGGATCAGTGGAAAATGAAATGTGTGGCTCTGTACTGAGATTCTGTATTCCAACAGCGGCTTTCTTTTCAAGTATTCCGGTGATGCTGCTCTCTCCATCATGAAAACTACGGTGCTCAAGAGAGGAAGTCCCATTCATAAATCATATGGCATGATAACCCCGTAGTGTCTGGACGCCATGCCAACCTTACTGTGGAAATCAAACCAAGTACATCCAGGGAGAATTTTACAGCAATCCTCCCTTTTCAGATGTCATACTTCATCAACCTAAGATTTAACAAGAATTATAACCAATTTAAATTTAGAATACCCATGTCAGTTCTCATGTATCCATGTACAGATTAAGAGATCATTGCCGAGTTTGCCTGGAAAACTTAACAGCCAAAGGTCTTTTTCATCTATATGATGTACAGACCCAGTCATCAAATATATTAAAGGCTACTTTCCTTACCTAGAGGAGGACCAATAATACGGACATGAATAAAATACCACAATTTCATCTTGTAGTTACATGAAATATATGAAAAACCATTGTTGTTTATTTTCTGATGTATTAACATCTCTTAATAGTTGAAATGTTGGCTATTGGTTATGGATCATCTGGATCTGCTTATTAGAATCTACATCTACTTTAACAAGGTTCTCGTTTGTGAAACAAATCTATTTCCAGTCATCTTTATGAAAGAGACTCAGTGAAGTGAGAAAGTATTGGAAGTAAATTACGTGGAAGATGCCGACAGGTTCAGGGTCATTCAGCAAATACCAGCTAGGCATCTATCAAAAGCATCTGATCCCCTGGGCTGGTGGCTAGAGGGCTATTACAGTTGGTTTCTATAGAGCAATGAAATCCTGAGCCAAGTTGCTTTTACTTCCCAGAAAGAGATACAGTCATAGTGACGTTTCAAAAGGCCATTCTGATTGTACTGACGAAATCTCAACGGAAGGGACCAGGGGTACAAGAGCAAAAACATCTGTGTAGATAGCCCATCAATTGTGCTTTTCAAAAGCACTGTGTAATAGATATGAATGCAGATTGTGAATCCAGACTGCTTGGGTTTGACCACATCACTTACTGGCTACAAGCTATTTACTCAACGTGGTGTTCATCCTATGATGATTTTGAGGATAACAGAAGCTCCTATCTCAAGACTTATCATGAGAAAGAAATGAGATAATATAAAACCTAACAGATACATAATGTAAGAATTTTCTATTACTAGTGAAGCAGCATGGATGGAGTGAGTGGAGAGGAAACTTGGGAATACATTTGAATATATTGATTTCACCAAAGAACTACCAGAGGAACAAGTAGGCTAAGCCAACTGTTAAAGTAAAATTAGGAAATTGATTTAATTTTATTAGCTGTATTTAATTGCTAATTGACTGAGTGACAGAGCTGAGGATATGCCTCTCTGGTGACAGACCTCTGTATGTCTGAGACAAACGTGATGTCTTCTCGACATTGGCACCATGGAAACACTAGCCTTGTGATATAAAGCACCATCCACCTAAATTTCTTTGTGTGTGTGTGTGTGTGTGTGTGTGTGTGTGTGCGTATATGTGTGTGTGTGTGTTGGCACATCTGTGTGAGCCGGTGAGCGTGCTCATGTGTGCATTTGCATGAAGAGGGCAGAAGTCATATTTGGGGGTTTCCTTGTGGTAGCGGTCTACCTTCTTATTACACAGGGTCTCTCATTGAATCTGGGCTTACTGGTTACATTAGGCCATTTGATAAGTGAATTCCAGGGTTGTTCCTGTCTCCACCTCCTCAGTGATGGTATCTCTCATGCACGGCACTATGGCTGGCTTTTTAATGGGGTTTCCATGGCTCACACTGTTAGCTGCTCGTGTGGCATACATTTTACCAACTGAGCCATTTCCCCAGATCAAATAAAGCCTTTCAAGGAACCGGATTTTCTTAGGAATAAGCTTTCTTGAGAGAGCATATTGTCTACATGACTGGTGTTTGTTTCTAAAATTAACAATAGGCATGCTAAAGAGAAAGTGGGATGCCAAGCCTAAACAAAACAAACAAACAGCTAATAGCTGATAGAATTAGTCTCTCTCAAGGATGAGTCCCTTAGGTGGTTACCCTATAAAAAGCTCTCAGCCCTGAAATCATATGTACACAAGCACAAAAAACCAGACTCAACAGGTTGTGTTTATATATTTATTCATATGTAACATTAATAAGTGAAGAAAAAGTGCTCATAAATTTGATAAGGAATGGGAAAGGGGGACATAGGTGGGGTTAAAAAGAGGAACGGGAAGGGGAAAGGGAACTTAATTACATTTTAATTAAAATAAAACTTTAAACCTCAATGATTTATACATTTAAAAATTGTCCTTAAATGCATTTACCCATGTAAAACTTGTTAAATAATCTATGCATTTTCTTGTAGCCTTATTTGCTACTTCTTATCCTTTATAGTTTTTTTAAATTCATCTAATTGAATGCCAAATAAATGAGTTTCTATAAATTTTTATGAATCATTAGTATTAAGTTACTATTTCTTTTGACTGGTAATGATCTTGTACTTTGTATGAATACCGCATTTCAGGACTAAGATTACATGGTGATTAAATAACTCATCCTTTTTGTACTTCCCACTTCCAGTCTGCTCCCAGTTTTCAAGAGGCGTCTACGCCATCTTCGGATTTTATGACAAGAAGTCCGTAAACACCATAACGTCCTTCTGTGGGACGCTCCATGTGTCCTTCATCACACCGAGCTTCCCAACAGATGGCACACATCCGTTTGTCATCCAGATGCGACCTGACCTCAAAGGAGCCCTCCTTAGCTTGATCGAGTACTATCAGTGGGACAAGTTTGCATACCTCTACGACAGTGACAGAGGTAGGTAACAGAAGATGTCCCTTCTTAGTGGGTCCAAGAGATTGTTTGCCCTTGGTATGGTTATGGAATGCTCTGAAAGTAAATAAATGCCTAAGAATGTCTTGGTGTCATTTTTCTGTAAATAACCATGCAGTTTTAATATATTTACATACTGAAACTTAAACAAAAAAAACAAAACCCAAATAAATGAATCCCAAAGCAAAAACAGAACAAGACAACAGTAACAACAAACAAAGGCACATAATCAAGAGGAAGAGATTGCCCAACTCCATATTTAAGAGTGTAGTTGACAGGGGAAGTCTGTGACAATCTAATGACTTAGTATTCAGTCTGAGCATAGAACAGCTTGCCATGTGAGCAACAGAGATTCCAGAATGGCTGCGTTTCTCATCAGAGGAGAAGTGGCTTAAAGGGAATTCATACAAGCATATAAATGGAAAGTTTTATAATATTTTGCTTTAATATAAGGTCTCTGAACTTGAGAGAAATTGCAGGTTGCTCATGAGGTCATGATCTACCTGTGTGTAGAATAGTCCAGCACAGGCCTCCAGTATCCAATGCCAACTGTCTTATGTAATTCCACAGGATTGTTTATGCGTTATATCAGTATGCAAACTTGAGAATGGGGAATTCTTTATGTTTCTGTATTCTTTACAGAATATTAAAAGGCCTGCTTTAGGAGTTTAGGAGTCAAGGTCTTCTTAATATTTATCATGCCTGTGATGAGGCATACATGAGTCACACCTCACATTGTGTGAAATATTCTGTGAGGATGTCCCTGTGTCTTTGTTGGCCACCCATAAGCAAAGGCAAGTGGGTAAAGAGCTTTATAGAGACATAGCTAGGCTCCACAGTGCTTCCTTCCACAGTGCACTTCTTGGAATACTTAAAGTTTCAAATGAAATTCAGAAGCCCATTTTGGCCAAGATGGAGTGCATACTTGTGCTATAAGACAGACTGGAAGGGAGCCAGCGTCAGTCTATTCTCCACTGATCACTCAGGCTTGGCTGAGGCAGGCCTCCTCAAGCTAGGCATCTTGCTTCGTTCATGTTCCCTTGAACCAAGGCATGTCTGGCTTCTGTGCAAAGTAATCATATATATAATAGAATATCAAATATAATAACATCTGTGTCAACAGCTTTGTCCCTTGTTTTGAGAAGGAGGAATTGATATCTACATTATGCATGTAAACTACAGACAGAGTCATGATGGTAAATGTGGATTTCAAAGTTCAGGGTGACTTGAATATGGGTTTCCTGTGTATGTGATAAAAAACGATCTACAGAACCAAGCTTATTGGTATTTAGCCTTCCCTGTTGCCCTCTGACCACTGTTTTTTAGGACTTAGAACTCTTCCAGTAGTTGGGCATATTTTAAATGCATTTCTCACACTTACTTCATAGTGATGCTATTTCCATCTGTGTGTATTTCATTTTTAGATGCTTCTTTTCTGGACCTAAGCCCCCAGGTCAATGTACTACCACACATTCTGCACCTCACGTCCTTAATGCCACACTATTTTCTATGTGATTCATTTTCAACAAAGCAATCAGAATTATTTTAAATGTGTTTCCTGTGGCAGCATCAATCTCAATGGCTTCTTCATATTGCAATCAGGACAACATTGGAATTCTCAGCCTGACTTTCAGGCTTTATAATATTTGGGTTCTGCTCAGTTCTCCAGTGAGTTTTCCAGACTTGCTCATTCACTAAATCTAAATCCTAAATCTGATTGACCTTCCTTTCCTTTCTGACATGGGCCAAACCATTTTTACCTCAAGTGTCTGCATACAGCTCAAATTTATAGAGCCACTTGATGTCTGCTTTGATATACCGCTTCCTGAGGACATCTGTTATACTGGCATTTTCTTACAAAGCAGTGTTTTATTCGCCTTCCTAGGATGTAAAACAATTTATAATTAATGCTGTTTTGATATATCACTCAAGCGCTATTTATTGAGCTCCCACTACATTCCAAGGACTGATTTAGTTACCCAGATAACTATTATTATTATTTATTTATTAAGTACACAGTGTTCTGTCTGTGTGTCTGCCTCCAGGCCAGAAGAGGGTACCAGGTCTCACTACAGATGGTTGTGAGCCATCATGTGGGTGTTGGGAATTGAACTCAGGACCTCTGGAAGAGCAGTCAGTGCCCTTAACCTCTGAGCCATCTCTCCAGCCCCATGGTCTGTTTGTTATTTATGCCTTTACTGTTAGTTGCAGGAAAGCTCTACCCAGGAGCACTCCTCACACGGGCTGTGAGGTTCATAACCAGACATGCAGAGCTACAGGTAATGCTAGACACAGAGTTGATATTCACTGAATGAGTTAAATGTTTGGGCCTCTTAAATTTAATCTGATATTAGAAGGCGATCATGCTTGCTAAGTTGAAGGGGCAGAAGATGAACAAATCTTACTTGTAGATGAGGCCAGAGGCCAGATCAATGACTGTATGAATTTTAAATTGATATGCAATCTAGGAAGGGGAATAAGACATTGCTTTGTAATGAAATGCCGGCATGACAGGTTTAGGAGTGTACCTCACCCTTGCCTTCATTCTGTCATTCCCATTAGTTAAAAATGAACGAGAGCAGGTGTGTTTCTGACTCTTTTGCCTGCTCTTGGGACTCTTTTCCTCTGATTACCTTGTCTGGCCTCCATATGAGGACTTTTGCCTTGTCTTACTGTATCCTTTTTTTTTCCTGTTCAGCTTTTGTCCCACAGAGGCCTGTTATTTTCACAAGGGGACATGGAGGGAGAGTAGGACTGGGGGCAAGAGGAGGTTGTGGGGATCTGGGAGGAGTAAAGAGAGGCAACACTGTGGTTTGTGGTCAGGACATATTGTATGTGAGAAGAATCTATTTTAATGAAAAAAAGCGAGTCTCAAAAATATTCAAATAGACAACAGCAACAGCTGACATAAACAAAGGGAGGAAGAGACACACGAAGAGTGGAAGAGAGAGATACTCAGAAATAAAAGGAGCTGGGAACTGTCAAGTCAGGACGGACAGACTTATGTGCTTACAGAGAGAATCTGGGGCATTTTACAACATTTTTATTAATTTTTCCAAATATTAAATAAAATTGGAATGATGAGATAATCTCCAATTATTAAATTATACAACTTAAAACCAGTCAAGTGCATCTGATGGCCAAAGAACATTAGTGTCATAATATTAAGTAATTATGTATTAAACCCAGAGTGACCTTATGGGCACACTTTTGAGATATTATCAAGTAGCTGCCGATGTTTTAATGTGTTAAGTGTTACACAGCCTTCCATTTTCAACTGTTTCCAGAGATAAATATGTAAGACTCTCAAACACAGAAATAGCCTTGGCCTTTATGTTATGTTTCATTTGACTGATGGAAATGGCATTATTTCTGACTACTTTTATCTTATTAGTCACTTAATTTATGACATTGTATAATGTTCAAATTATCCATACATTCATTCTGTGAGCTGTTGTGTTTCCTCTTCCCCTGTAGCTTTCATGGTCTCGCTCCTCACTGTCGTGTTACCTGCTGTAGAGAGCCTACCTGTGCTACCTTATTCTTATTGATC
Organism: Dicrostonyx torquatus; assembly: GCA_028555095.1. Taxonomy (NCBI): domain Eukaryota; kingdom Metazoa; phylum Chordata; class Mammalia; order Rodentia; family Cricetidae; genus Dicrostonyx; species Dicrostonyx torquatus. The sequence goes on from JAQHUG010000085.1 coordinate 6,520,455, forward strand.
AGGCTTTTTAAAAGAGATTCTATAATTTTCTCTATCAACTGATATCATATTAGGCTCATTCAATATGGCCTCCTCTCTACATCCTTGATTACATGGATTTGTGTAGTGTTACGTTATGATGTTATATTATAGTGTTACATTATGATGTCTTGCAAATAAAAGTGCCATTGAATAGCATGAGAACTAGACAGAAATTCTCTTACCCAACAATATTCTCCCCAGAATTGTACACCAGATATAAGAGACTTAGACATACTTCGCCTCATCAGGCTGCCCTTAACTAATACTGTAATTCATTTAACCTTGTTTCTCAAACTCCATCCAAATGTCGAGGTTACATCCTGGCAGACACGTGGGAAGCCTTGGGTGCTGTGAACGTCGTACGGAATTATCTTCCACCAGTCTCAGTGTCCCGGTGACAGGAAATCTGATGCTGTGTCTCCCATTCCCGCTGACATCTCAGAATTGCTGGTGTCGTCTCTCCACCCAGCTACTTGGCAGCAGTCTGATACTCCTTGAGGACTCCGTGCCCTTCCTAAAATTCTTGTGCTATCAGTGCACTGGGAGTGGGAAGATGGAACCTCATAACACTTTTAACTAGGGGAATGGGCCAGCTCTCTCAGCCCATAAGGCCTCATCATTTTGGTCTTTGGATACAGGTGCAATATATATTTGAATTTGAATCCAATGACATGTGATTTTGGTTCAATGTCAATGAAGGAAGATAATATATCTCTCTGTACAATAAGTAAAGCAGAATCAATGACTCATTTCTGTATTTATATCTTGGTTTTAATATTGAACTAAGGTTGTTTTTCCCTTTGACTCCAGGTCAAAGAAATCATCTAACACAGAACTAAAATGCTTCCAAACTACAATTTCTCCCTCCGATGTCTCAAGAAAGCTGATGAGGCAAATCCATGTTATTATAATCTAGTCCTAGGAACAGTGTCATGACTTAGTGAGCATGCATATTAATTAAGCTGCCTAGAATGAGTGAGGTAGGGAATTTTTATACAAAAATATAACAATTTTAAGAATGAAGACAGTTCTGAGTGGAGTATGCCCTTCAGCAGTTATCGTTTTAAATTTTAGCCCTTCAAAAGCAAACGAAAGAAATTTTAAGCTAATTTTTTTCTGTAATTTTTACTGTTAATGATAGTGGGTCTAAATGAAATTAACATTACTGCTAGTCATTTTTGAATTTTTGAAAAATGGTCAGCTTATAATTAGCTCATGTGTGCAGAGCCTATGGCTAGCAATGTTGAACTAGCTATTTCTTTCTATATCCAAATGTTTAAGAATTAAGTAGCAATTGGGAACTTAATTTTGGACTCATAATCAAAAAGTTTTAAGGTTATATTTAAAATGATAAAAAAAGATAGTTGGTTTTTCAATTTTTCTTCCGATTTTACATGGGCAGCTGTTGATCTCAACACCTTTCTTTTTGTTAATTGTTCAGAAATGAGAAGTAAGCAGGATGGCATGACGCAGTGGAGTATGTTTCTGGGTTGCGTGAATCATGCTCGCTGACAGCTCTCCGTGAATCAATGTTGATGGAGAGCTTCTGATTCCCACACATATTTCTGTCTCAATTAAGGGATTCATGCTCTGATGAAGAAATCTCTACCATTTCATATGAGAAGGGGAAAAGCTCAGCTTGCTTTTTCTCCTAATTCCACTATAGGGCCAACAGCACAGCAGTATGGACGTGGGCTGTGGGAGAAGAATTTAGTTACATCTTCAGAGCTAGAACACATATTTTTAGTGGTGTGTAATTTAAAAAGCATTGCCCGCCCCCACCCCTTTCTATTGCCCGCTTCCTGCCCCGTCACAGAGCAGGCAGTGAGTCCTTCTCAGGACTCTAAAAGTCTTGTATGAAGTGTGAAGAAATCTGTCAGTAGAAGTCTTTCAAGATTGTCAGCTGTGAGGAAGGAGGAAGTTGAATAGCCGATCTTGAGAAAGTCTGTGGCTACCCCTGTAAAATAATCGGAGAGAGTTGCATTCCTGAGCAAGAGGCAACAGTCTCTTTAGATCAGGGCTGAGATCAGCCCTCAGCTTGGGAATGACTGAAATGATGCAGACCCAACCGTCTCAGATCTGATAGAGCACTACTCGAGAAGTTGAGCTTTTAAAAGGAAGTATTTTGTGTCAGGTTACACAGCATTCAAAACATTAATACTAAGAGTTTTAATAATGGAGAATCTACTATGAGTGTGTGTTACTTGTGGCTTGGAATAATTGAGCTTGGAAGCTAGGCATTTAAAAATCCATTATCTTTTATTTTATATATCATCCCTATATTCTGTGACATGGTAAACTGCCAATAAATTTTAGGCTTAAATTTATCACTTGGTGAAATCTACTTAGACATTTATAAGTGAATTTATGTTTAAAATTTCTTATATTATCTGTCAAAGACCAGACAATGCCAAATATATTAGCACTTGAAGTTTTTGGTGTGAAAATTTTATTATTTAATAAAATGCAATAAAATATCTTATAGCATAGAGTGAAGGAGGCTCTTGAGGATTACTCTATGAGAAAATAGAGAGAACATGACCCTTATTTGTAGTCCTGTTTTGAAGTGACTGGAGGCCCACGTCTGGAATGATAGAAAAGACAGTGGAGTGGTTAAAAAACATGTCTTCAAACAGCTGGTGACTCTTGAATTGCTGAGAAGACCAGTTGTGTGTGCTATGTCCTTGTTGGTGATGGGAAGCAGACAAGGTATTTACTTGAGTTACAAATTGGGGAATTGCATTTTCCCAGAGTAAACAGCCTTCACAGGTGCTTTGTGGTGCATTCTAAGATTTTTATCACTGAAAGATTGTGTAAGTGGAGGGAGATGTTTGGCACCCCTTGAGAAATTCATGTTTATCTCTACCTTCTGTTATAAGAGCAGACACAAGGGGCTGCTTTGGTTAGTCTTCCCCAGACTGCTCTGATTTCACACTCTTATGTACTATCTATTAACAAATTACTTTTAATCTTTATTATAAACTATGTCAGAAAGATGGCCAAACCTTTGTTTTGAGACTATTCTAAAGCTCATGGTTTTACTGCTTCATCCTTGACAGACCTAAAATTACAGAGTGTGGCACCATACCCAGGTTGTCAGGAATTTTTAACTTCTCTCACAATGACTCTTACATAAATATTTCCGTTGTTTTATCTGTTATTTTGTTGCCACTCTGCAATTCTTTATAAGCAAATACTAGCCATCATCAGGTTTATATCTGACAGTACTTAATATTTTAAAAATATATAATTCTTTTATTTATATATATAGTTATATATTATTTATATATATTTTGTATATATAATAATATATACAAAATATATGTATATGTCTGTCATGTTTAGTGAAAATTCATTAACCATCATTGTTTGTTTGTTCAAAGAAGGGTAAAAATGAACTCTGTATATCATGGTTGCTTAATATACTTTTGTTAGAGTTGTTACTATGTGATCTTCTTCCCATTCTGGATTTTATGATCTGAACACCTTTGGGTCGATATATTCATATAGTCCCCGTAAACTGATAGTTCTGCAAATCTGCCCACCTGTCTAGTGGATGGTACAGAACCACTGACAGTCATCGCCTTGACTCCCGGATATCAGCGGCTGTTGTGCAGCGTTGACTCTGAACTCATGCTTGCTCGTGTGCATTAGCAGGATGATGGCAAAAAGGAAAAGAAACTTGATTTTACCCTCGCCTTGGGTATGTTCCACACAGGAAAAGCAGGGAGACGCTTCGGCAATCCCACAGTTCTTGCTAGTTTACATTTTCCAAATAGTTGATTGTTTCCAACTCATTTAAAGCAAACATTTATTCTTAATCCTTATTTTAATTATGATTTCATGGGTTTAAATCAAATTACCTTTAGATACTTGAGTTTATTTCCATTATGATTTTTCACGGATGCTGCATTTTCCTCATCTCTGTTGAAAGAACTACAAATGGCAGCTTCACTGCTTGGCGTATACCCGCTTTGGGAAATTTGTTTGCCAATATCAAAAACTACCCTAAATTATTTTGTCTGCTCATGACTTAACACTAAATCCATAAAATTGTCAATGACATTTTATAGCTTGAAACATCGATGGATAAAACAGATAGCTGTTCCCTTCCTGCACATTGTAAATTTGGTGTTTGAACTGAGATGATAAACAGATCTGCTCACAACAGGTGAATCACACACCACATAGATAAAAACAGATCTGGGTATTCCTTGACGTGTACAGATCAGACGATTCTGGAGTGAGACGTCATGTAGAGTCAGTTCTCTATGGGCCCTTGAGATCACATTTCCGTGAAGTTATTCTTCTATGTGATGATGAACTTTTCTTCCGTAGGACAGCAGAAAGAATACGGAAGGCAGGAGAATGTGCTACTTTTTGTAGCACTAAACCATAGATTTAGCTCTTCAAGAAACAATCCGACCCTGGTTGTTGATCTTAAAGTTTTAAACATACTGCAGTTATGATGTAATTAAATACCACACTGGCCACTTATTGAAGTAATACCACACCATAGCGAAAGTTACTAACAAATAGAAAAATAGTCTTATATTTAGGCAGTGAGATAAATCCATACTAAAGAAATAGCTGCCACCATCTTGTTAATACATAAATGATTTGATATCCATGAGATCAAGTCCAACAGCAAAAATATAACAGGAGGCTGCAGAAGAAGAAAAAAGCCCTCGCTCTGCTACTGGCTGGAGACAGCAAAGGGCACATGGCTGTCTCTTAGCCATCACTGGCTGTGATATTCAGCTGCTTAGGGAGTCTGTGTAGACCTGTGCTAAAAAAAAAACTCCATCAGGGTTACTAGTACAGAATGGTGGTCTATTGCATACAGCTAGATCCATTTTACCTTCTATAAAGTGGGATATAATATTTTTAATTTAACCTAATTTGGAGATATTGAAGATCTTGTTTGTCAGCCTATTGCAAGGAACACATCTCAGAGGTACAAAGAATGTGATCCAAATTTCCTTTGACAGTATGTTTCTGCATTTTTAACCTGGAACAAACATAAGCAGAGATTGATAAAAATCATAGCTTCTGTCAGAATCAGCCTCCCTATTGCTGAACAAACATCAAACTCAAGGGTGTGAATCGGCCAATTCTGACTCCGGCTCTGAGATCCTCTAGTTTCTTCATTGGTCTTCCTTGCCCGTTGTCTTCCCAGGTTTATCAACACTGCAAGCTGTGCTGGATTCTGCTGCGGAGAAGAAGTGGCAGGTGACTGCTATCAACGTGGGGAACATTAATAACGACAAGAAAGATGAGACCTACCGATCGCTCTTTCAAGATCTGGAGTTAAAAAAAGAACGGCGTGTGATCCTTGACTGTGAGAGGGATAAAGTGAATGACATCGTGGACCAGGTTTGTCCCTCTCTGTTTTCTGCCAAATATAGACGATGCCTGCAGCATCAGCATTGGCAAGGAGCATTCCGCAAGATGCTTGAACTGCAGTTTCCAGTTTATAGTTCATGCACAATGCAGCAAAGACCATCAATTGAATTATCCCTGGCTTCAGTAAGCAATGGCAGATGGCTGTCAATAATGCCGACGGATTGGTTTTATCATTTAATAGCTTCAGTGTGTAATACCAGGCTTTCATATTTTACATAAGCTTTGTCCTGAACCTACATTCTTTTCTGAGTTGAAAATATAATTCTGATTTAATTAGGTCAAAACAAGTGTGATGTCCTAAGGCAGTGGTAAATTGGTTTGGAGTTTATCCATGGTTATTTCAATACATTGTAGAATGCATATGCTATTTTATACCTATGTGTCTTAGTCACTATTTATTGCAATGAAGAGACACTATGGCATGTCAACTTTTACAATAGAATGCATTTAATTAGGGAACTACATACACTTTCATAAGCTTTGTCCATTACCATCATCATGGTAGCAGGTATGGCAGGCATGATCCTGGAGAACTGCATCCTTATCTGCAGGCACAGAGAGGGAGGTAGGGTTGGGCATGGGCTTTTGAAACCTCAAAGTCCACTCCCCATGTCACACTTCCTCCAACAAAGCCACACCTCCTACTTCTACTCCTATCCAATAGTTCCACTCCCTGGTGACTAGCTATTCAAATACATGGATCTACGTAGGCTATTCTTATTCACACCACCGCAATCTACTACAGCTGGAGAAGGAGGAGGCATTTGTTGGAAGAAGCATGTTTGGATGCTGCATGCATATCAGAAAGTCTGTGTCCACTTAAAATTGTAATCTACAAAATTAAAATATGAAGGAAGGAAACACAATCAGATCACAGGCATGATGTAGGAGGTCAACAGTATTCCTTTGGGTGTTAGAAAGAATAATTATATCAGATGCGTGAATGCTTTTGTCTGCTCTTATCTTACTGACTTCCTTTAGATAAGACCTTTCAGGATAAGACAACCAGGAAGTGGTAACAAACCAAACCCTCAATGCTTTTAAGGCAGAGAAACTGACCAAGCATGCTTCATGATTTGCTTAGAAGGCATCCTTTACTAGTCCTAGCTAGTGTGTGTATATATATGTGGGAGAGAAAGAGAGAGAGAGAGAGAGAGAGAGAGAGAGAGAGAGAGAGAGAGAGAGAAAAGAGACTGTGCAGCTGCTTCTTCCTTGAAAGTATATAAGATTGGAAAGAAAATACACAGCTGTGTATTCATTTATGCTCTTTCTAACTTTTGAGGTAAAAACCAAAATCCACTAATGTAACCAGGACAACAATTCTAGAAGCAAGGGTTCAGAAACCTTAATTGATATGCAATATAGGCCTTAAGAAATAAAAATGGAGTATCTTAATAAAGAATTAAATAACTAAATCAAGCTAATATGACCCATAAGAGACTCATTTGTATGCAAGGCAGGAGAACAATTTCAACTGAAAAATATTGATTTTGGTCTCAGGCAATGAACTTAGGATAGCTGTTACTGTAGGCATCTTGCTGAAATGCCCGCATCAAAATCACATTTGAAACTCATCGGAGATTTTCATTAAAGCTGGATTTTAATCTAGTCTGGTTTAAAAATTTAAATATTCCTGCTTCTTCCTAACAAGCACAGATGGAAGCCTTTATAAAACTATGTCTTTCAAAACCGCGAATAGGAAAATTGCACAACAAACTGGGACCATAGAAAGTAACATTTGAAGCAAAGTTTTTATCCAGAGTTGTGTAAGTCTACATGAAGTAGGTCACTTAAAAAGCATTGTTTTACATTTATATGTAATAAATATATACCTCTATTAATACACTAAATGAGTGCACAAATGGATGGCAAGTTGCTTCGTCAGCATTTATTATCTACACGAGGGATGCAAAGAATGATAAGAAAGGCCGTGATTTGAGCCTCTGAGCTTCTTTACAGGGGAAGAAAGTGAATATAGACACATCACTAAACGCTGTAGCATATAAAGCTTTGTTGCTCAACTTTCTGCTACTACAAATAGTCACACGGTAAACCAAAATAGGAAGCAGGAATATTTGTCTGGACTCATTGTATTGGAGGGTCTCATGCACAGCCAGCGGCCTGTAATTTTCCAGCTCTTAGAAAGACATCTAATGACAGCTGTCCATGTTGGAGGTGACTGCTCACCTCGGTGTAGCTGGGAAGCAATGGAGAGATGGGAGCGATTGAGGTATCTCTACCCCTCAAGGGTACTCCTCTAATGTCCTAAATTCCTTACACTATATCGTATGTCATAAAGCTTGCACCACCTTCAAAGAGCACCAAACTGAGGATCAAGCCTTTAACACATGGGCTATGGGTGGATCATATCAGATAAAACTATGTAAGTAATCTATAATGGATGGATGAGGATCTACCCATCTTTTGAGAGGAATAGTTTATACAAATTAAACACAAAAGGTAGTACTTGGCTTCCTGTGAATCTCTTGTTTGTGAACAAATCTTCAAAGTCTCTAATGCTTTCTGTGCAGCAGACACAGTATATCTAAAGAAGCATCATTAAATAAAGCATGGTAAGTCTCATCAAAGAAAGTCAATGCCGGGGTGACATCATCATAACATGAGCCCTGACTGAAAAGAACAAATTATTCTCAGAGAGAATGACTGAAAGCAACAGTTTCGATTAGGTTAGGATGTCCTCCATGGAGCAGAATCCACCAGGTACAAGGTGTCCTTTAGGGCACAGGCTAAGAAAAAGAGAACTCTATTATTAATTCACTCAACTAGTATTTGCAAAAGAATGATGGTGGAATGAAATGCTTTATCTTCGTGGTTTCTGGAAACTGGAAATCAGCATCAGAATTAGCTGCATTAGATTAGGAATATTTTAACATTACTTGATAAAACCCCAAAGACACTTATTTCTAACTGTGCTCAGATTTAAAAAGATGTTCAGCTTAGGAATTAGCATAAATTTTCTGTTGTATAATACTAATTGCTATTGTAAAGCAAAATTATAATGGTGACTATGGCCAGCACTAACATCTATAAAGACTTTAACCTAGATAATGTCATCTCTTCTTTTTCTCAGTAAACAGAAGTAGGGACAACTGCTATCATTTGTAGTGTTCCTTTTAATGCTCAGATGGAAAACAGGGACATTCACATGATAGCTTGCTCAATAGGCAGAATCAACAGATGTTCTTAAGATATTTATGGACACAATGCTAGTTGATTAAGCTGAGAAGAATTAGAATATTTTCACTTAAAAAGGACATCTTTTCTTCAAGCATCTGACTTCAACGTGGAGGATCTGATTTCTCGGAAAAGGCAATTTAGTTGTGTGATGGACCAGAAGTCTACGGAAACCCTAAATTCCTTTCAAACAGCTGCCACACAATTTCAGCATGGTATTCTGTAAAACATTTTCTGGAAATTCTGTCCTTTCTCTTGGACCAAATGTGCCGATACAATCTCCTGACAATGTCTTAGGTGCTGGGCGGTCATGGAAGTCTTCAGCCAGTAGGTGACCACTAGGTTGAGATTGGTTACAACATGCATGTTAATAGTGCATTCATGTGGCAATGTGGAGAAATTCCCAAGTGAGGAGACAGAAAGTCCTGAGGGGCTTTACAGAAGTATACTATTATGCAAAACAGTTAAGAAACCCCATGTGGTCTGAGTACAGAGAGAGGGAAAGGCCACCCTGGAGAAGCTTGCAGGGTAGGGTCACTGTTAGTGTTAGTTATTTGTTTAATGATAAGGAGAGCTGGAGAACCAGGACAGTGAGCTAGTGCTTTGCACATTTCTTTTTAGCTTGCGGTTTCGTGTTTTCACTGGGCTCGATTATTTTCTTTAAACGTGGAAAGGATGATGGTGCACACATGGAGTGTGAGCACTCTGAGGCTGAGGCAGAAGGGTCAGTCACTGGGGGTTTGAGGCCAGGATGACTGCTATGCTGAGTTCAAAGACAGACTGGGATGCACAGTGGGATCTTCTCTAAAATAACAAATGAATACAATTTAAAGTTACTTTGAATAGGAATGACCCTAGACTTACATGTCTCATCTTACGGTTTTTCAATGATATGATCCATTAGAAAGTATATGAATTCAGCAGAAGTTGTCCATTTGAACATTTCCCACCCCTGTGGTACCAAATGCAGTATAGTCCTTTCTGGAGGTGAAAGGCAGTGGGCATATGCCACCACTTCCCCCATGTATTCCAATCATAAAAGAAAGTAAGCCATACTTCACTGAACTTTGCTTGAAAGCTATGAAGGCTTGTGGGTAAGAGAATTAAATGCATTTCTCACCTATTTTCATTTTAGACTGGGTTTATCACTAGGTACATCTCCGTACGATACTACATCAAGTCATTCACCTGCACCTATTCAGTAATAGAGGTCCGTGAGAGGAAATATGACTCCATACTGTCCAAAGGTGCTGTGACCGTTGCTAGAGTAATCTCTTATCCCAAGAAGCAAGTTTATCTTGCTTGACTCAGATTTATAAGGAGAAATTAGCTTCTTGGCTACTTGGCTGCCTAAAGCTAAAAGTAATCTTCATTTGAACTAAGATATAAGTATATCAAGAATAATATTATAATTGCTTGCCAGTACCCCTTATCATTCAATAAACTCAATTCATACCTCTTACATATAGATGTATAGCTATGACATTTTAGGTGTTTGTTTTAGGTGTTTGTCTATTGGGAAGCCAAAGATACACAATGACAGAAATAAAATTATGACTTGTTATGGATTAAACATATTTGAATCTATATTTTCCACAAATATAAATAGGTGTATTTTCTGCTACTGGAAAAACAAGAGTTATTTTGATTTTTTAATAGATAATGTTTACTAAGTACTAAAATGAATGCTTTTCCTGAGAAGCATTCTCTTTATTTAATAAAAAAAAAATGTTTTACTAAACATGACTAGTGGAACGTAAAACCCCAAACTCCATCTTTTGCTGTTCAGAACATCTTATTAGTAATTTTGTATGTTGTTCTTTGCACATTAAATGTGTGTGTTTATCCTTTGTAGGTTATTACCATTGGAAAACATGTTAAAGGATACCACTATATCATTGCAAATCTGGTATGTAAATTAATTGGCACTATTTTACTACCTACTAAGCCTTTATTAAGATGTATTTATCTACATTTTGTGGAAATGAGTGTTTTGCTTGCATATATGTCTGTGCACCGTGTGCATACAGTACCTGTAGATTACAGATGAGGGCCTAGGATCTCCTAGAGCTGTAGCTGTAGAGTTAGGAGCCACCATGTGAGTGCTGGAAACTTAACCCTCATCTGTAAAGAACTAACTACTGCCTATAATACAGAAACATCTCCTGAGCACACTTACATAATCTTTTTAATTGAATGTATTATTTTGGAATGATCATCATCCATAAGGGTGTTTTTAAATTATAGTCTGATTATTATTTTATAGATGATAAATAATTATTTTATTTGGTTGCTTTAGGTTTGGTTCTCAATCCACAATTTATATTAGTTTTAGTTTTCAAATGTAATAAAAACATCTTCACAACAATATTTTCTCAAAAATTACCTTGAAAATTCTATACTAAAGGAAACATCTAAAAAATATAAAGTTTAACTCTTTATCCATTTTTCTGTCTTTTTTTTTATAAACTTATTGTGTACATTCTCACTTGAATTTTTAGTATATAATATCTGAAACTGATGCACAGT
>JAQHUG010000085.1:6532373-6542432 GCA_028555095.1 Dicrostonyx torquatus
ACGTGATAGATAGGACTGCACAAAGGCTTTGTGGCAACACAAGCATGTTCTAGATCATGTGATAGATAGGACTGCACGAAGGCTTTGTGCCAAACACAAGCATGTTCTAGATCACGTGATAGATAGGACTACACAAAGGCTTCATATTTATGCAAATGCAAGCTTTATTTGGGATTCATGGAATATCTATCAGCCTCAGAAAACCTCCCTGATATGACAGAGACACAGAAACAGAACAAACCTTGCAATAAATAGTGTTTTCATTGAAAAAAGTCACATCAGTATCAGTGAGAGGCCTGGGTCTGGGGAAGACTGGCTGTTCTTCTGGTGGTGTTTTTCTTAGCTGCTATGCCCATGCTCTGGACTCTTCTCTTCATGTGTATCGAGGATGGTGGAAAAGACTGTTGTAGACACAAGGGTTAACAGGAAACGAGCTTCTGCAATGATTCTACCGAGCTGTGTTCCAGGCCCAGAACACCCTGCACACTCAGTCCCCTGTGTGAAGTGTGCCATTTGGTGAACAACACAGAGCCACAGTGAAAGCTGCGATCTCTGTAAATGTCCAGATGGAGAAGATTATAGGGGAACATTGGGAAATAATGACAGAAGATGTCCCATCAGTTTGATGTGTGATGCCATGACAAAGGAAGGACTGTCTAAGTGAGCAAGTCCACGCTATTGTCATGGTTCTGTTTGGGAACCTTTGCATTCATGCTAACGCTGAATGTGGCTCTGCTGTCCCTTTCCCAAAGCCTCCAGTCCTCTCCTCACTCACTTCTGCCAGTTCAGTTAGTGCAGAACTCCAGATTCTGACACTAATTCTGAGAATTTAGACATTCCATGACATTAAAACCTGAAGAATTCCTCCTGCTGTTGAATGGTTTTCATCTTCCAAGTTCTCAATAGAAAGCTCACGCTTTCCCTCTGGCTAGGGTCATGTGCGTGTCAGAGGAGACGGCTGTAAAAGATTCTTTAAAACCCTCACATATGGGTTAATTCGTTTAAGAATCGCCAAATAGTGGTCTTGGTTCTTCAGATTCAGTCTGCGATTAAATTATTGCAGCATTCGAATGAACAACTGGCCCATAAGACAGTGAACCTTGGTCCTGGGATCTTGTACTCCTGTTCTTATCTCTGCTGTCCGCATGGATTTAACTTACTGTTAACCATTTAGGAAGTCTAGGTTCCACCATGCTAGAGGTGTTAACCTAAACAGCTCAGATTTTAGTGATTAATGATGAGTCACTTGATTTAAGTCTTGTGCATACATCTCCCTGAACAATATGACGCTTTTGATTTGGTGACTTGTTGCCAACTGAGCTGTCAGGTGTTGATCTCTCTGCTCTCACTCTGTTTTTGTCTTCCCCTCTTCCATCCCCGCCTCTGCCTCCTCTTCTCCTTGCTTTTCATCTCCTCTCTCCTCCTCATGTTTCTCCTCTTGTTTTATAAATAGAAACTTTGCAGAGGAGTAAAGTAAGAACAATTTGGAAAAAATGCAGATTCTTTTTAGGGCAACATCAAACCTTATCAAAGATTTCCGTTGAAAGTGTTGCACAATCCCAGCAAAATGACAGCAAATGATTAAAATTATATGAGACCCAATGAAAGAAAAAAAATGAGGACAAACATGCTAGGAAGACAAGAAGTTGAGGCTTTATCTTAGGGCACTAAAGAGATGAGGCATGAGGCAGGGCAAAGAGAAACAAGAGGAATGTGAAACATGACAGGGGAAGCAGACAGGTAGCTCCTGTTCCTCCTCCATCCCTAGAGGCAGAGCCTCCCATGGGTTCCATGCACACATCACTGAGAATGTGATGCTAGCAGCAACCTGTGAGAGAGCAATAGAATACACAGGAAGAAAGTGTAAGAAAGAATGGGGTTCCATTGATATTTGGGTTCAATCTGATTGTCTGGGCTCTGTGTTACACAAACTGTACTATTCTCTTTCAACATGAGTCAAGACAGAGGAGATTTTTGAACCCAGAACCCAAATAGTTTTGTCACCGACCTACGACTATGATGGCACAGCTTCTATTGTCTCAGGTAAATTTTGCCAACAAAAGTTGCGAACATTGTCTAGAACAGGAGAACTCTTGTGGACCAAGCATCACCTAAACATCTCAAATGGGTCCCAGGAAACCTAGGTGCATCAAGGAGAGTATTCCGTACAATAGCCTTGACTCAAAGTCCTTTGAAAGGAATAAATGGACAGCCAAGTACTCTCTCCACACACCCCCAACAAAAAGGAGCACCAAGCATAAACGTTAGTTCTAGTTCATATGACTTTTCAGGAAACTCTGCAGCTAAAACTGGCCAACTAACAGCGAAAGTCCTCGCACAGAACTATGAGCCCTACCTCCAGTCACACATCGCTTTGCCCCCAGAATTTAGCCACACCCATGCACTGTGCCCAGTTGCATAGAAGACTGGAAGTTTCTAAGTGGCACAGAAGAAAGAAATAAATCTAAGGGGAAAAGGCCCGTGACCACGCCCCCTGCCCACGTGCCTTACAGCTCAGCAAAAAGATGAGCCTCACGTGGACCCTAGAAACCCACGGTCCATTTAACACCATTTCCGTAGGAACACAATTGTGGGCTGACACGAAGCAATCACTCTGCCCGGATACAGAATATAATAATTTGTATTTTAAATACTAACAGCAAATAAAAGATCCATGCTTAATTTAGGATCTGTTTAATCATTGTGTATGGTGGAATGGCTACATTTAAAATGTGAATACATTTATAACAGCCACACCATAATCTTGTTTCTATTTCATTCATTTAAAAATAAAATAAAAACTCAAATTCATCATAGCTTATGATTTGGATAATGAACAGTGTAAAGGTGTGTGTGGGTTTGTGCTCACGAGTGCAATACCTGTACTTGCCAGAAGGGGGCATCAAAGGAGTTGCTGGACGATGTGACCTATCCAGTGTGGCTATGGGGAAGGAACCTGGGGCCAAGAGCTGAACACATGCCCTTAACCACCTAAACTTCTCTCCAGAGCTGTAACTAGTGGATCAAATTCAATTATTGTATTCAATTTGTTTAGAGTTTAATGGGAAATTACATTTCTGTTAAATAACTAAGAACAATTAGGTGTTTGTTTCTTGCTCCTCATTTTAAACATATTTCTATCAGGTAAGTGAATGATCGGTTTGACTGAGGATAGTTTGATCAATATTTTCCATATGGAAGCTCATGGCTCTACTCCACGATAAACTCCTTGAAGGAAACCAGTCCTTACCAGACACATGGGGGCTGTCTCAGTACAAGAGGAAACTTCTATGCAGATATTTCTGTGAGATTTTTTGCATGAGGTGATCTGTCAGTAAACAAATCAACTAGGGACCCCCCCCCCATGATCTCTATATAAATGAGGTGTGGTGGGAAACATTGGCTGTTAAGTATGTGGAACCTGTTACATAGGCAGTTTATCTTCCCTGTGAGTGTTGACCCTGTAAAGAGATACTGTGTAGAGACACAGGAGAGGTTACCTTGCAGAGGGATAACACAAGTGTGTTTCTATCTAGGGATTTACTGATGGAGACCTGCTGAAAATTCAGTTTGGAGGTGCAAATGTCTCTGGATTTCAGATCGTGGATTACGATGACTCCCTGGTGTCTAAATTTATAGAAAGGTGGTCGACACTGGAAGAGAAAGAATATCCCGGAGCACATACAGCGACAATTAAGGTTTGCATTAAAGGAAAGAACATGCTTAGAACATACTGGAAGGGGTAGTGTGCAGTCCAATGGATGAGCACACAGACTGATGAATGCATTTTCAATATTTCGTTTGTTTACATAAGAAACATGGTGTGTTACTGTAGTGTTCTTCTGCATCTCCTCAATGTTTTCATTCATTTACCTGTCTATTGGAATTTTTATATTGTATGGAATCTCAACTAGGGACTTTGATGGCAAATCAAAGGACAGATGTCTGCCTACACTTGCATTATCATGAGGAAAGGTGGTAAAAAGACCACGGTTTGGGAAGGAACAGACAGCTATGGAACATACGGCAGGCAAAAAACATAAATTATATGTCCTGGGAAGCCTTGCGTGAAGAATCAGTTTTTAAACTTAAGACCCAAAGAGCAAAAGGCTCTGTCTGTCACGTACAATATTTTGTCTACAAACAAATTAAAGAAAGAATAATAAATATGGACTCTTTCAATCTTCAATCATCTCCCTTGCATACAGTTTAGATAACAAGCATGTGGCCACACATAAAATGCCTTCATGTGGTGTGTAAATGTGTGGTATGTTTAAAATAATTGGTCATCAGTGACATGGGCAAGTCAGACAGCTGATTGAAGCATGATTACTTTAATAACGGAAACATCAACATGGTATCTACACAGTCAGGCAGAATCCTTGAAAGCCGACTGAAATGCCTCACCATGAAGTCCTGCGTGCCTTTGAGCACTGAGTTCTTCCTCTGTGTGGTGTGTAGACATGCATACACATTGGTACTACCTAATTCGGGTATTTTGGCAGATGAGAGTATTTAGTCTTTGTTGCTGATCTTACTGAGAGTAGAATTAAGATTCAGACTTGGCTGAGGCAGTATTTTTATACAGATGTCAAAAGATTTGGGGTACACATAATGGTCTTTTTATGAAATTGGAAATGTGTTAAATTAAGGAGAAAAGGTGGTATATTTTTATGTATATACACGTATAGCTTAAAACATAATAGTGCTTTGTGTGTTGGGAAATATAAAGTTATCAGGAACTACTTGATCACATATTGTTGGGGGAGGCTGCTTGTTTGTTCCCAGCTGCTCAGACACAAAATAATCACTCAGAAATTGTGTTATTTAAATCACTGCTTAGTCAATCACTTCAGCACATTGCTAGCTGGCTCTTAAACCATTTCCACTATTTTATATTTTACCACGAAGCTCATGGCCTACTGGCAAGACTCTGACTTGCAGCTTGTGTCTTTCTCCTCTGGCGTCTCCATGGCATCTCGCTGACCCCACCTACTCTCTCTCTCTATCTCTCTTCCAGCCTGACTAACTTCTGTTAAGCTGAAAACAGCTTTTATAATTAACCAACAAAGGCAGCATATATACAGAAAGACCCCCCACACCAACACATAAAGTGTATATATGACTACATTTTTCTACCTAGTTATGAAAGTTTACTAGATAAACTACAGAAAGTTTAAAGTTCTATATTTTGGGTATATAAATAGGTCCCTTTAATTTTAAGTCAATTTCAGAGGACCCTTTTGTAAGATGTTAGAAAGAACTCTATTTTTTCCTAAAAGGTAAGAGTGTTCCTGTTTGGCGACGCTGATTGAAAATTTAGGCTGTCTATTATGTGATCGTGTGCAGTGCTGCAATGTAAGAGAGCTTCTGAGAATGACATGGGACACTTGTTGTCATGGGACATTGTCTTTGTCTGGCTTAATCCACATTTCACAGCTCATTCTTCCTTTCCTTGAACTTTAGGCTTCTGTGGCTTAATAAGTGATGCTGTTTAGGATGTGTCATGAAGAATGCATTTGTCTCACAACCTTAAATCGATTTTCTCTTCACATTTTTTTTAAACTTACTGTGGCGTCCCCATACTGCCTCCGTGAGAAACACACACACAAAAAAAATCATATTGAATTTTGTCTCCTAGAATCTACATCATTATTTGCCTTCACGTGTCTTATATCAAGATTCATGGGGAAGGAGGTACCCAGAAATGCATTCTATTTAAATTTTGTTGAAACTTTGTCCCAGATTTCAATCTGTTGAGCTCAACCAATGTGCCTTTTCTTTGTTTTTTTTTCCTTCTACAATGTCATCCCTTTGGCTGCTTCAGCCAATTTTCAGAGAGTTAATGATTGTTCTTCATAGTGGGATACCACAAAGAAGAAGGCTTATGGGTTTAAAACAAATTTGGAATCTGTCATTGATTAGATCACGGTTCTCATCCATGTAGCACAATCAAGGCTGTTAATCCCCAGCTGTTGACTGTGAATTCCCAGCTGTTGTGAAGACTAAATGCCATTGAGTAGATGTTAGCACAGTGTGAGAACCATAGATCCTAATAAAGGCTCATGGCTTCTATCTTTCTTCAAAATATAGGGAATTGCAGGCAGTCGCTAAGGTCGATTCCATGTTGAACATGTTGCAATTCCTCTATTTTACCCCAGAGGGTTCATAGAGATCACTGAACACCTTTAGGGGAAATCCATCTCTGGGATGGAGTTTATTCCAATCCTGACACATTTTGCTTCAGTACTAGAGGGCCAAGAAATGAGTCATGCAACAGAAATGAAAGAAGTATGAACTTTGACTTTGAGGAGGCACAGTCTAAAAGAAAACATAAATATGTCAATGAACAAATATAATAAAGGACAATGTATGTCAAGTGAGCAAAGCCATTTCCCTACAGACGATTAGGACAAAATGAGGGAAGGAGGTTTAGAACGGCTTTTTGTATGGGGACCCCTGAATTCTCTTTTCGTGAAGCTAGAACTGAAAGAAAAGAAAAGGAAAGGGATTTGGAAAAGAGCGTCTTGTGAAGACACAAGGTCATGCCCCAGCACGACAGATAGAAAACTGCAAATCTCATGCTGCTTTATTTTTTTTATTGATTTTTATTGAGCTCTACATTTTTCTCTACTCCCCTCTCTGCCTCCCCCTCCTCATGATGTTTTTAGAAACCATTTGGAACTTGTGAAAAGGGCATGGCTTCCTTGTAAGTGGTATGACTACTGCTGTCCTTAGATCAAAAGATGATGATTGCAAGAGAGGGCCCCATGATCCTAGACTGAATGGATGCCGGAAACTATAGAGCCTACTAAGCTCTACAGCAGTGTCTACTGAATTCCTGTCTGACCTTGGGTCAGTAGTTCTTATCTGCATAGTTCAAACAAAGTTGTTAATTACAGTCTGCACTGGAGATTAAATAATTACAGAAGCATACAAGCAAATAAAGGTTTGTTCTCTTTCCCAACTCTCTTCCCTAAAATGAAATTTCAACCTTTTGTTTTCCATGTACTCTCTCTCCCATTCTCTCTTTTCCCTCCTTATTCTATTTAGACAGAAAAGGGGAGGTGATGTGGGACTTTCTGTGAATATATTTTATTATCATTGGTTAATAAAGAAGCTGCTTTGGGCCTATGACAGGGCAGAATAGAGCAAGGCAAAAATTCCAAGCAGAGATAGAAGAGAAAAATAGGCAGAGTCAAGGAGATGCCTTACAGCTGCCAAAGGAGAAAGACGCCTATTGGTAGGCCACAGCCTTGTGGTGATACATAGATTAATACAAATGGGTTAATTTAGAATGTAAGATTTAGTTCATAAGAATCCAGATCTAATAGGCCAAGCAGTGTTGTACTTAATAAAGTTTCTGTGTGAGTATTCAGGTCTGGGAGGCCGGGAAACGAATGAGCAGTCTCTGCCTACAAAAGTTCTCTCTATCCTACTCCCACATGCACATACACACTGTATTTTTCATAGACATACTTTCTGATTATGAAGTTCAGTTTATACACTAGGCACAGTTGAAGGTTAACAACAATCAATAATAAAGCTATAGCAATATACCGTATTAAATGTAATGCAAATGTGGTGTCTTAATAACTTTCTGTGCCAGACCCCTTCTTCGCTTATGGGTTAATCCAGGATGGTGACACAATGCCTCTGTGATGAGGTAATCCAGGATGATGGCGTGATGCCTCAGTGGTGAGGTAATCCAGGATGATGATGCAATGCCTCAGTGGTGAGGTAATCCAGGATGATGATGCGATACCTCTGGGATGGGTGGGGCCAGTTAGATGATGCAAACATGTTGTGCCCCTTTCCTTTTTTTCCTTCCTGAGTCAGGAACTTCTACTTTTCTACGTAAAAATGTCCTTCACAGTCTCAGCAACATATAAAACTTGCATTACGACTGTACTCTGGTGACAATACTAAGTAAAAATGAAGCTTCCTTTTGCAGGATCTGAGCAAATTCTCTGGCGTGAATCAGGTATGGAGAATCCAAATAATGGGAGGCTGTCATAGGCAGGGTGGATACACAGAACAACGGGATGACCTACATGTTGTCCAGGGCAGAGTGGGAGAGTATGAGACTATATCCTGGGTATCAGAACAGCATGCGATTTAAAGATTATGAATATATATATATATTAATAAATAACATAAAACTCTACTTTCAGGGTATAGTTGAACACTGAAAGTTGTAACCATGAAGATAAAAATTGTGCTATGGGAAAACTAGTGTTTTTAATAATTCTTTTCTACTTTTACAGGTAGAAGTAAGAAAGGCCTTAAAAGTGTCTAAATAAAAAGTTCATTGTCAGTGCATTTTTTTTTTTTGGTTTTTTGAGACAGGGTTTCTCTGTGGCTTTGGAGCCTGTGCTGGAACTAGCTCTTGTAGACCGGGCTGGTCTCGAACTCACAGAGATCCACCTGCCTCTGCCTCCTGAGTGCTGGGATTAAAGGCGTGCGCCACCACCGCCCGGCTGTCAGTGTATTTTTTGTTTAAAGCAAGGGAGGCACACCTCTCTAGTGAGGTGATTGTTTAGTGAGGTAGTCCTCTTTCGTGGTGTTTGGGGGGCCTTGTTTGCTGTAGCAGGTACACTGTTGATCAAAACCACGTTTTAAGACTTTACAATAAAAACTATAAAAAAAAGTCATAGACAATAAGAGATATAGGCATGAAATTCTATTAAATTCCAATTCAGCAAATCAAATTCTTCTATGGTTAACCTTTAGAAATTATCAAGTTTTGGGAAGGAAAAACAAGTGTTTCAGAATTTTTATTCCTAAAACAATGCAGAGTCTATGGCGTCTTAATTAAAATTATGTCCAATTGCTATCTGCCAAACCTCAGCTTAACATCTTACATGCGTAGGAGCGGTCAAACACACAGCAATGTTTAAATTTCCTCATGCTTACGTAACTGAAAGTAACCGGAGCTACAGCACTGAGACATTACATCTGACTCTCGCTAATGGTCTAAAAACTTGCAATAGCTTTTACATTTTCATGCTTCTGATCAGAACACACTCATTGAGTTTCTACTCTGTGGTAGATACTTTCCTTTGTGAGATAAAGCACAAAGTACTGGTGAGCTTTTACATCAGAAACCAACAGTCACTTTGTGGCACTGGCAGAATTAATTGGTCCTATCAACATCTCAGACGTACCTCTTTGTTATCACTTGTGAGCTTTTGATTTCCCACTGATGCCTATGCCCTCTTCAGCCTCTGCAAACTCCTCCTTACATCATCTTTCCCACACTCTGGGAATTGTCGTGGCAACGCCACTTCCATGTGCTGCTTAGACCAAACATCTGGAAACATTACCACCACCCTTCCTCTTGTAGCTGTTATCCCACCTGGGAGGAAATCTATTCATTCTGTCTTACTTCTCACCGTGCTTTGTCTCGTGCTCTGCAACCAACCCAAACCCAACCACCACCCACTCTCTGCCCTTTTACGATGCTATCTTGAGAACAGTTTCCCCTGCTTTCCCTGTCTCCCATGCCTTCTGTTTTTTTATTCCCTTTGAAATGGAATTAGAATGTGTTGTGATTCTTCTCCAAAAGCTCTGGTGTCCTTTTGCACTTGGCATAATCACCAAAGTCATTTTCTTGACATAGGAATTGCTCACGTTCTGCACCTCATATGTAACCTCGGTTCTCGGCAAGGTTCCCTCACCAAATTCACTTCAATTGTATTCCTCCACTTTAGTCCTTAAACACTCTGACATTTTCCCACTGAGGGTCTCTACACTGGCTATTCCTCTTCTAGAACCTTCTCTCCTTCTATGCCTGCAGAAGTAAGCCTCTGGTGTTTCTTCAATCTTGTTCAAATGGTGTCCCCCTCATTGAAACTGGAGTTCAGCTCTCTAAACCATAGCCTTTACTCCATTCAAGGGAGGAGCCATTATAGTGCTTCTCCTTAAGGCATTTTTTTTTAAAAAAATAAAATTATTCTTCACCTCCACTGTCATGCATTTGTAATGAATTAATTCTCAATGTTGTTAAATTCATCTCCGCATTTGAAAGTAAGTGTCAATTTGTTGATGGTTGATGCA
>JAQHUG010000085.1:6550772-6568213 GCA_028555095.1 Dicrostonyx torquatus
TCTCTGTTAAGCCATTGGCCAAAAGCAGCTTCTTTATTCATTAACCAATAAAAGCAACATATACATAGAAGGACCTCCCACACCACTTTCTGACTTCGGCAGAAATGAAAGCAGCAAATGACCTTGCAAGTGTAGTATAATAGTTAAGAAAAGAAAAAGCAGAAGTCTGTGTTAGAGTGGGCTAGGATGCCATGGTAGAGGAGATAGAAGATGAGGGGAAAGGGGAAGGGAGATTTGTCATGATGGAACGAAGGACTGCCTCTGGATAGAGGGAGACAGATGTGGTGCATAGGCAAATAGTGGCTTATAAAGGTAATATGGGAAACCCCGGGTTAGGATGAGGTGTTTAATTTTAACTGAGCATGTTAAATAGGTGAGCCAAAGGGGGCTTTTGGTTGCTGGACTTGGTAGCCAGCTTCAGGAGGAGGAAGTGGTCAAACAAGGGAGTAGACCTTGGTGAGTAGCCTTAGGAATGCCATCAAATAGTCTTTAGGGGTGTGGAGGGAAAGGTCAAAGGGCAAGGCCTGCCAGAGTTGTGTGAATGCATGCCCAGCCTCCGTAAGTTTGAACTGGCATCCGCATAGACTGTTAAATCACAGAAATAGACAAATAAATGGCCTAACACCGTTCTAAAGGGTATGTAAACGCCACCAATCTTGAATTAAAGATTCAGGTTCAAAAACTCATCTATTTTCTGTCTATTTTAACCAATGAATTTCTTATTGGGCATTGAAGATATGTTTATTGTTATTTTGAAAGTTTATATATCATCACAGCTGTCCATAAAATACTGGGTCAATAATAACCTGATCTCAACAAATGCAATAAACTTCTGGTTAAATTAGCTGAGATACTGAGATATTGGACATATTGAGTATTCGGAATGAGTTCTATAGTTCCATAGCCCAACCTCTGGTTGTGTTCTAAGATAGCTACATGGAGGAGATGTGTTTAACTTCTTGGTCCTTTTTACGCAGTATTCATGCTGCTTTGTAGGCAAGAGCAGTCTGGATGACCTGTGTTTCACGGTAGGGTAGGCCGTGTGCAACAAAGTTCTGAAATTCTCCCATCCTTATAAGATGTGTGTTTCCTTTTAGTATACATCTGCTCTGACCTACGATGCTGTCCAAGTGATGACCGAAGCATTCCGCAACCTTCGCAAGCAGAGGATTGAAATCTCCCGGAGAGGCAACGCAGGGGATTGTTTGGCCAACCCAGCTGTGCCTTGGGGACAAGGTGTAGAGATAGAAAGGGCCCTCAAACAGGTCAGTTCCACAGAACGGGTGCGACTGTGACAGCACACAGTCATGAAGGTGGTTTCTGTATGACTTTTGTTTGTTTTGTTGTTTTGCCAAAACATGTAAGTCACCATTGCTTTATTCCTTATGTTGAACATACAGGCATGTTGTCTCCTCAAAAGACAAAGGTAGACTAAAGAGTAGACAGATTGGTTATCCTACACTTTAGTCCTTATAACCAACTATGAGTGAGTGCATATCATGTTTGTTGTCTGGGTTACCTCACTCAGAATGTTTTTTTTTTTCTAGTTCCATCCACATGCCTGCAAATTTCATGAGGTCATCATATTTTACAGCTGAGTAGTACTCCATTGCATAGGCTGAAAGAGGCTCGATAGCAAGGAGTCTCAAGGAGGGGTGTGGATTTCCCTGGGAACAGAAGGTAGAAAAGATCTCCTGGGTACACTGAGGCTGCGGGTTGAGAGGATAGAGACATGGGAGCTAGAGAGAGCAGGCGGGGTGGACTAGGTGTAGGAGGTCTGTTGGAGGCAGGATGGAGGGGAAGGTGACAAAAGAGATGTCTTGATGGGGGAAATTGGGGGCTAGGAAGAAACCCAGTGCCAGGGAAACCCCCAGGAGCCCACAAGGATGATACCAACTAAGACTTATAGCAATAGTAGAGAGAGTGCCTGAACTGGCCATCTGCTGTAAGCAGATTGGTGACTTCCATAATTGCCATCAGAGACATTCTATCTAGTAACTAATACAAGCAGAGGCAGAGATCCACAGACAAGTACTGTGCTGAACCTGAGTCTTGTGCAGGAAAGGGAAGAGGGATTGTACTAGTCAAGGATGTCACGATGTCCCACAGACACAACAGACCTGAGTTCCTGAGAGCCCATGGGCACAGGACCAACAGTGAGGGAGCCTACATGGGACCAACCTAGGCCAACCTCTGCATGTATGTGACAGTTCATTTGATCTCTTAGTAAGGCTTCTAACAATGAGAGTAGAGCTTCTACCTGGTGCTTTGCTGGCTTTTGGTAACCTGTCCCCCAAACTGGATTACCTGATCTCATCTCATATAAGAAGAGGGGCTAAGCCTCAACTAGAGGTACCATGCTTTGTGTAAGCCCATGGGAGGTCCAACCCTTTCTGAATGGCAATGGAGAAAGAACAGTTGGGGAGGGAGGTAGATGGAAAAAGGGAGAAAGGGGAAAGTATGGGAGGAGAGGAGGGAGGGAGGTTGGTAAGTAAAATAAAAAATATGTTATTTAAATAAAAAATAAAACACACAAAGAGAGTAAACAGAAACCCTACTCAAGTAACCTGTTCAGGTCAGTGTGAGCAATCTTGCCAGGTTGTATCTTGGATTTAATAGATTTATAACTGTGTTCTATTTCCATTCCATCCTTAGGTGCAAGTTGAAGGTCTCTCTGGAAACATAAAGTTTGACCAGAATGGGAAAAGAATAAACTACACAATTAATATCATGGAGCTCAAAACAAATGGTCCCCGGAAGGTAAAACTCTAAGCATTTAAAACGGGGTCTCCATTTGAAGAGGCAGATTCCATCCCGAGCCTTCTTCACTCCTGGGGTCAGAGGGCATTTGCATGTAGACAGTGGCGAGCCGCTTCTAGAAGCAAATTCAGTTTCGATATTTGCTTTGAATCAAATCAATTCATGTTTCGTAAGCGATAGTGGTAATTAATCTAAAACAGTACCTATACGCAGAAGTGTTACACGTTTTTTCAACTTTGAAGGGAAGTATGAAATTGGAAGATAGAAAGGAACTTCTAAAGATGTAATACATTTAGATCAAATAAATAGTGGAATGAACATGTATTAAACTGTCTAATTCAAAATAGTCTGGCTAAATTGTCACTGTTTGGGATATATTTACATGTGTAAATTATTACCCCACCAACCAAATTATCCAGGAAATGTGAAAAGTGAGCCAGGTGCTCAGGTATATGACTTTAATCTCTGAACTACCGAAGCTGAGGCAGGGGATTGTGAGTTGAATGCAAGTTGAGCTAGATAGGGAGTTCTAGACCAACTAGGGATACCTAACAAGCTATTGAGTCAATGAAACAAAAATAAGCGAATAATAAAATAGGAAGATTCAACCCAATGTTAAGAATTATCTTTGGTTTTGCATTTTCACTTCCAGCCAGATGCATGTTAATGAAGGTAAAGTTGTCGCTTGTCCTGAGAAGTCTGTGTAAGGTGGGCGTTGCTCTGGGTGCAGACATGGGTTTGAAACGTGTCGAGTGTTTTTTCCATGAATCCAGGCCATTTCTCATCTTTGCTTATCAACTGTGACCTTTTCCAGATTGGGTACTGGAGTGAAGTGGATAAAATGGTTGTCACCCTAACCGAGCTCCCTTCTGGAAATGACACATCCGGGCTTGAAAATAAAACTGTGGTGGTCACGACAATCTTGGTAATGAATCGCATGTTCCTAGGTTGGACCGCATGTTTTCTGATTCAAAGTGTCTTCTCGGAGACTTGATGGTTAGCCTTTCGAGTAGTAACGACACCCAGCAGCTTTTACAATGTTTAATTCATTGAACACTTGTCATTGTGTCCCTACTGCACGCCTACCTATACTCTAAGGGTTACACAGGGGCTGATTTTAAGCACGTAGAATGTTCTCATTCTCTCGGAGGCTGGCGTCTAGCTTGACAGCTAAATGATACCCTGCTGCTGACCCTAGGGAATGGCAGAGCAAAGTCTTGTTTGCTCTTTACACGTACCTTCAAATCTCACCAGACTCTGGTTCATCTCCATCCCGTCCCCATTTGGTAATATGATCTAACAATGCTGCTCGTAATACTGCTGAGCCCTCTTCATGCACAATGAAAGGCACGTGTGAACTCCTTTTCACCAATCATTTGAACACAGTGGTAGCCATATGCCCTGTTCCAAATTCATGGCTATTGTAAGAAGGAGGCAAAGCTTGCCTGGATGTGTGGATTATGAAGACACAATGCCAAGCACGGAGTGGGGAGAAGGTGGAATTCATAAGGGGACGTGGTTTTGTGATAAGATGGTTTGGCATTCTTTTACTTAGCAATGGGGTTATAAATTGGTGGATTCATTTTCCTAACAATAGGAGATAAAAATATAAATACACATATAAGAGATTTAGATAAAATGTTAGTGGCACCTGGAATTCTCTTCATGAGTGTGAGTTAGACATGTGGGAATTCTCACCCTCATCATGCTATTGAAAGGAACCACTAACTCAATTAGATTTATATTCTGTAGCACTCCAAAATGTACAACATTAGATTGTACTTCCTCTCTCCTGGGTTTCTAGAGAAAGTGCTTCTATAACTGTATGTGTAGCATTATTCTAGTGGATCACATCTCTTAGATGAAGTGAGACACAAAACTTTCAGGAGCACAATCAGTATGTAGCCATGACAACGACCATTTTCAGGTTATGGCTCATTGTACATGTAGCTTTTTCCTACATGACGATTGTACTTGGAGTAGCAGTAACACAGAGCTTGCCTCAACTCAGGTACTTAACCTTGAGTAAGGGTAAGGATAGACCAAAAGCTAAACATTGTGGCTGTTGAACAAAAATTTTCCTCTCTGGTACTTACGGATTACAAATAAAATGAGAGGCTATAAGCCGGGCGGTGGTGGCGCACGCCTTTAATCCCAGCACTCGGGGAAGCAGAGGCAGGCAGATCTCTGTGAGTTTGAGACCAGCCTGGTCTACAAGAGCTAGTTCTGGGATAGGTTCCAAAGCTACAGAGAAACCCTATCTTGAAAAACCAAAGAGAGAGAGAGAGAGAGAGAGAGAGACTATGCCAAAAGCTTTTGTGTATCTTACTTTAATATAATTATATATAAGCCATTTTAATATAGATATTTAAGGAAGTTGCTTGTAGAGGCATAAGACTATTTATTGTTATTTCAATGTGTGCCACATTATATCAAACATATGCCTATGTATAATAAGTAATTATTAAGCAAGAGTTTGACACGATAGCACTATGTAAATCATGATGATAATCAGTTGAACATATTGTCTTTCCTTACAGGAATCACCATATGTTATGATGAAGAAAAATCATGAAATGCTTGAGGGGAATGAGCGTTATGAGGGCTACTGTGTTGACTTAGCTGCAGAAATTGCCAAACATTGTGGGTTCAAGTACAAGCTGACTATTGTTGGGGATGGCAAGTATGGGGCCAGGGATGCAGACACCAAAATTTGGAATGGTATGGTTGGAGAGCTTGTATATGGGGTAAGTATATATCTCTTTAAAGGTAAAGTAATTTAGTTTGAACCATTGTTGAGAGAATGGCCATTCTATTAATATATTAATTTATCAGTTTTTGGCATTCCATGATGCTCTAGAAACAACTGTTTTGTTTCTTTGATAAACTTGAAAGGTTGAAACAAAAGCAAGAAGCAAACTTGAAAAATAACTGAAACATGCATTTACCAGTCTTTAAGCACATGTGTTATCCCAAACTTCAAGTGTATATCACGGGAAATGTGTAATGACCTTATCAAAGCCAGATAGGTCAACGGTTTGTCTACAAAAGTAGGTAAATAAATACACGGTGCTCTTGCTTATTCTTTAGCACCAGAGCCATAATTACTGCCACTCTCGAATTTCCATCCCAAGTTTTAAACATGTGTCTTTCCTAACCATAATGGTGGGTCCTGTTATTTTCCTTTCTTTCCTTTACAGAAAGCTGACATTGCAATTGCTCCGTTAACTATCACCCTTGTGAGAGAAGAGGTGATTGACTTCTCCAAGCCCTTCATGAGTCTTGGAATCTCTATCATGATCAAGAAGCCTCAGAAGTCCAAACCAGGAGTGTTTTCCTTCCTTGATCCCTTAGCCTATGAGATCTGGATGTGCATAGTCTTTGCGTACATTGGGGTCAGTGTGGTTTTATTCCTGGTCAGCAGATTTAGCCCCTACGAGTGGCACACTGAGGAGTTTGAAGATGGAAGAGAAACACAAAGTAGTGAATCAACTAATGAATTTGGGATTTTTAATAGTCTCTGGTTTTCCCTGGGTGCCTTTATGCAGCAAGGATGCGATATTTCGCCAAGGTTGGTCACTCGCCTGCTTCAACTTTGTGCATTTTAGGTCTCAAGTGGACGTCCATGGTGTTTATGAGTTCACTATGAAGATGTCCCCAGCTGCCGACTGCTTGTCCAAGCAATTCAAGCAATTTAAGATGCTTAGAGGGCAAGCTTTTACCATCGGTGTAAGCCTGTGAAATACCTGAACAGCGTTCTTTGAATGTTGGCCATGTGTTTCCCTGGTGAAATTATACACACCATGGAGAGGCTATAAAATGCATAAGGTTCCTATCATTCCATGCCTGCTTGGAGGGGTACCGTGTTTTTGCTGCATATTCTCATTTTACAGTCATCTGTGTGTTGATCCACAGACCTGTATATGGGAAAATGGGCGGTGTTAGTTATTTCCGAGTCAACGACTTGTTAGACAACACTTCATTTGAACATACTTCATCTCTTTATTTTCCTCTTATCATCAGTTCATAAAAAACGGTGTGAGAGAGAGCTTATTAAACTTTTTGGATATTAGGCTTCTCTGTGTAGAGGTTGATCATACATTTTCAAGTATCTAAAAATGCAGACAGAAAACCAACGATTGCTGCAAATGCCTATTGAACAGTACCACTCACACATCAGAGATTCACATCAGGATATGATCATCTCAGACTAAAGTGACTAATTATCATATATCCGTCACAAATCACCAATTGTTTTTGTTTATGTTACAACATGCATGATAAGTACCCATGCCTCTTCAGACAAAGAAATCCTGCTTCTGCTAGTGTGGTAGCATTAACATTTAAAGTCAGGATGCTATTTGTCTTCCAGAGCAGTTCAATTTGAGGTAGAATAGCCTGCTTTGATTCCAAGAGTAAATGTTTACTAGCAAAGGGGGTGACTTTTTGATGAAAATACATTCAAATATTAGTTTTTGAGTACTTAGTGGATTACAAGCAATTAATTTCAAAATAAATATAAGCATCTCAAAAATGCATAGCTTTCTAAGTCCTAAAGTATCTTTTTCTGGCTGAGAAGAAGAAAATGTACCCCCTAGGCAGAAATTATTAGAGAATTAATCTCTGATAGTCTGTAGCTATAATGGTAGTCTATTATAAAAGTCCCATTAAAAAGAAAAAAAACAAATTAAGTAAGTATTTATAAAAGAAAAAACTTAGCTCCACATTCACAGTGGATTCTATTTAGGTCTTTCATGAATTAGTAGTCTAAATAAATTTTCAGGGTATACACAAAGGAGTATATGGTCCTAAGTACACAGTTAAACTCTGACAACAGGTGGAGGGGTTGTTATCTCTATATTTAGCTACCTAATTTTAATTAGATATATGAAGTTCAGTTTCTAAGAATAAGGAAGAAAAAATAACAAAACTGAAAACTCAGAGGACGTTCTGGTCTATAGAACAGTAGCTTTAATGACTGAGCTTGGGTAACTGAATTGGGTTCACTAATTGTAAATAAAGGCAGCTGAGCTTGGCTGGCACACATTATGCTCTGCCTTTCGGGTAGGCAGAAGTGAGAGTGGGTTTGTGATGAAGTAGGTACTGTCCTGTGCTCCCAGAGATGGACCGGGTCTGGGAGCCTTCCCACCTCCCACTCACAGCATGGTACCGCAGATGCTTTGCTAGCTAGTATCTGCTAAGCATCAGAAAGTCTTTTGTGCTTGTGGCTGGAATGGAAGAGACACTCATTCCAGAACATTCCAGGGTCCACTATGGCATTCAGACAGTTTCTCTTTTTTGCTTCTGAGATAGTATATTTTCTTTTGTGCTTTGATTTTATTCTTGAGTCTCACTTCAGTTCACACTCAAGGACATTCATTTCTTAGTAAGAAAGTTCGGTTTTTAGTTAGGGTATTTCCCTTATTAATGTATTTTTATTTCATAATATTTAGATATAACACCTATAGTAAAAATACACTTCTCTTTCTGCTTATTCTCCATACACACTTAATCAGAACCTAAAACATAGCACTGACCAATTTAATGATTGTTTTAATGAAAGAATGAAGCGCAATACCATGTCTTAGAATGCAGTTATGGCCACTGCACAGCAGAGTGATAGAATGGGTTGCTGTCTTACAAAGAGCTGAAAATGAACAGACCACTTAGAAACTCCTTTGATAAACTTTGGAAATGCATCACCCTTTCCAAGTGAAATCTGCTGTGGAACTCCGTTAAGAATATTAAGAGGGCACACTTGAAGTGCAGTCTAGGACAATTTGCTGAAATCATGACTATAACTTGCCTTAAATTAAAAAATAAAAGAAGAAAGAAAGTTGGTTTGGGGTCTCTTCACTATGAGATATGTTTTTAAAACAGAGGCATTAGAAAAGCAATGTGCACAGGGATTATCGCTATTCTTCAGACTGCTTTTATTCTATCCACAATATCTCTACATGTAAATCATATGTCATTGAAACATCATTATTTAATGTGTATTTAGAAGACATGACAGTGGTCCGTTTTCACATTCTTCAGCATCTGCTACAGAAAGTCAAAAAAATCTTTATTTTTGATGATGGCAACTTTTGTTACAAATCAAGATCAAGTTTTCAGAAATCCTCTTAATAAAATTTCTCCAGAACTCTCAGAAAAATTAATTGCTACTTTTAAAAAAGTTAAAGAAAAAATGATAAAATTTAAAAATATTTTTTATGTCTTACAATTAAGATAGTTAAAATAACACTGAAATATTTGATCTTAATATTTTTGAGCACTGGAATAAAAGAAAAGTGATAACTAGCTTTTATTTTCTAACTAGAATAGAATAAAAAATAAGCACAATTCTCAATCAGGCAGGAGATATTGCGTGGTGTCAAATGAATTAATAAAACAACAACAACCTTAGTGTTGAGGGATCCAAGCAGCCATGTTCGGAGTCTGTCCTCTGAGTTCAAGGTGTGTGTTCTATAATTATCCTGCTGCATAGGAAGATAGGGTACAGGGGAGGATGGCTGTGTCCATATCAGGGTTTTCCAGAGCCAACATTTATAAAACATTTGATTTAGATTCCATGTGAGAAATCTAAATGCTCACATTTTACAGTGACTTTGGCTTGGAGGTTAAATTATGTTCCTTCAGTTTTTCATCTTAAGCAACAGATGGCCTAAATCTTAAAGTTTTCGAAATTAGCTAGTCCTTTTGTATTGAACAAGTGTCCTATTCTACTAAAATCACTGGAAAATTATCTTATCTCTGTTGTATCAAAGGCTGCATTACTTAATGCTAATAGTCAATAAATTTGATTCTGCCATTAACTGACCAACTTTCATGTTTTAACATTCTAGAAATGCTGCTACTTCAAATTTCTAAATTATATGCCAAATCCCATAAAATCTAGAGTAATACAGCAGATGTCTGTTGGTATCTATGTAACCGCATTCATCTCCCTCAATATTTAAAGAAAAACATTGGCAATCTATTAAGATTTTTAAAAAACATCTTGTGTATTTATAGTCAGACAGATGCTGCTATTTCCTTGTACTTCACATTAGGAATTTATATCTTTTAAATTTTAAACATCTAATTCGTTTTCTTTTGAGTTTTCTTCTCTCTCAAGGAGGAAACACAAAGGAACAGGGTCAGAGCAGGTCACACCATGAAGGCCTCTGATTTACACTCATTAAGAATTATGTTTTCCATTTGGTGTCATTTCATTTTCCATTTCTCTCCTGTGCTGTACCAAGCACATGATCTGCCCACCCCAAACCCTGATGGAGCTGAGCTTGTTTGTGGGGTGGGGGTCAGCTGCATTAAGGGAAGTGTGTATTTTATGTTGAAAGCAATGTTAGTGCTACACAGTTTCGTAACACTGTTTTGTTATGAACTTTAATGCTGTTCTTAGGCTCTCCTGTTTGTGTTTACATAATGAGTAGACAAAGTATTATGCATATGAGATGAACTATTTGTAGATTTCCTGAAGTTGCTTTCCTCTGGAATTTTACACCATTAATTACTTGGGTCTGAAATTATGGGAAGATCCCAGGAGTAGTGTAGGCCTTTGGATACATCCTCAGATCTCAATCTTGTTACTCTGTACTTCTGGCTCCAAATTTTTAGTAGTTTCTTGCTTCTTGAGCTAAAAGATCTATTGCGAGGTATAAAGTGAACTATTCTGTAACCGGCTATTTGCATATGAATGTTAACTTGTTTTTATATTAGATATTTCATTTCACTTTACGAATCCATTTCATACTTGTTATCAGATCCCTCTCTGGGCGCATTGTTGGAGGTGTGTGGTGGTTCTTTACCCTGATCATAATCTCCTCCTACACGGCTAACTTAGCTGCCTTCCTGACCGTAGAGAGGATGGTGTCTCCCATCGAAAGTGCTGAGGATCTGTCTAAGCAAACAGAAATTGCTTATGGAACATTAGACTCTGGCTCCACTAAAGAGTTTTTCAGGGTAAGAGATTCTGGTTTTTAGTGTCTGTGTTGCTTGTTTGCTTTCTCTGAATTTAATCCCTATAAATCATCCTCCCTCTTCTTCCCCTGGTCCATGAAAGGGTGCTGTGTGGAAAGAACCAGCTGTCTCTGATGACTTTGACCTTGGTATGTTTCTATCTCAGATTGTTCTAATATCCAACTATTCTATGCTTCCACATTGTTTTATTGTGAGTTCCTCAGAAGAAATACTATTGTTATGCAATCTTAATTTTATAAAAATTGATAGACTTTCCTTGAGCACAAAATTGAAACAAAATGCAGTTTCGGTTATTACTACTCTCTAAGGAAAGGGTGCCACAGCTTTCTTTCATGTTATGTAAGCATGGGTGCATCTATCAGGCATAACTCATCATGAAAAAAATCACATTTGTATCCAATATGGTATGTCAAAATTAAGAAGCAGATTAGATTTTCAGCTGTAAACTCTGAATTCTTCGTGAAAACCTTTCTTGGAGAGGTATTCAACTTTGTAACATTTATAATAGGTAACACAACTACAATGTATCTATTAGATGTAGAGTAACTTTTCCTTTTAATTTATCATAAAACAATGTTTGAGGCTAGAATAAGTTTCTTTCATGTTTTGGTTCTATTTGCAAAAGAATGCACTCGATTAACATATTTTCACATAGCTGATGTTTATAAGGACGACAACAAATATGACATAATATGGTTGGATAGCTAGCCAATGTCTTTGAACATATCTCAGCGAAAATGACAGCCAATTTGATTCAAGATTATGGCAAGGACCTTCATCATGGCAAATGTCAAAGCAATCGACTATAACTTTTATACTCTCACCCTGGATTTTCCGAGGTATCTGTTTAGGATAGCTTCAGCTGAGGCCAAGTATGATGGGAAGAAACCTGCTCAGGAGAACTGTAGCTACCATGCACAGAAACCTGGATGTGTGGAAAATGAAGAGCGGTGATTTTATTAGCACCTCAATTAGTGCAAAATAAGTTCTAGCAGGAACTTCTGTATTATCACAGATCTAAAAGTAAAAGTTGTGACACAGGTTGTTATTTACTACAATTTAGCATCATCTTTGGACATATATGTGAGCTTGGATCCTTTTGATGCAGCATTTCTATGGCTTGACTCTAACAAGAGTTTTATCAGGCCATACCAGAAGACTGCACAGTTACTAGCTAAAAATAGACGTTTAAGAGTTGTAGTAATTCTTATACAATATGACTTGTTTTGCTTATTTGGAAAACTTACGTTGTTGGGTCACTGTTGGAACTGCTTTGGGAAAGGGTTAAGAATGTTATTAAGGAACTCTGGTTGGTTCTTGTGATTATA
Source organism: Dicrostonyx torquatus (assembly GCA_028555095.1). Taxonomy (NCBI): domain Eukaryota; kingdom Metazoa; phylum Chordata; class Mammalia; order Rodentia; family Cricetidae; genus Dicrostonyx; species Dicrostonyx torquatus. The sequence continues at coordinate 6,562,844 of JAQHUG010000085.1, forward strand.
GAGTTATAAAATGAAGGCTCCCATAAACTTGGTTTCTTCTTCGCCTGGTCATCTCTGTCATTTCTTTTCCACCATGTTGTGACACAGCTGATACACATCTCTGTAGGCAGGCCTGATGTTGCTGTTCACTCGTGGATTTTTTTTAACCTCCAAAACTCTGACCAAATAAGCCTTTAAATAGCAAATTCCTATTGCTGGTATATTTTGTTATACTATTATCTATCTGATGAATACTTGTAGACAATGGGTTTTGTTTGATTTCTATGCATCATTAAACCAATGCCCAGATAATTTGTGGAAATTTGACATATTGTGGGATCTAAAAAAGGTTTTTGCTGTTTTGTCTTGTAAACCCAGGTCTTTGACTTTGCTTCTGAGTATCTCTGTTCCGTACTTGACAGCAGCAGTCTGGGATTTGGAGGAGACAGCTGCAGGCTGTGGTTTGGTGCAGACAGCTGTAGGCTGTGGTTTGGTGCAGACAGCTGTAGGCTGAGGTTTGGTGCAGACAGTTGCATGCTGAGGTTTGGAGGAGACAGCTGCAGGCTGTAGTTTGGAGGAGACAGCGGAGGCTGAGTTTTGGTGGAGACAGCTGCAGGCTGAGGTTTGTGGAGACAGCTGCAGGCTGAGGTTTGGTGGAGACAGCTGCAGACTGAGGTGTAGAGGAGACAGCTGCAGCCTGAGGTTTGGTGGAGACAGCTATAGGCTGAGGTTTGGAGGAGACAGCTGCAGGCTGAGGTTTGGTGGAGACAGCTGCAGGCTGAGGTTTGGTGGAGACAGCGGCAGGCTGAGGTTTGGTGGAGACAGCGGCAGGCTGAGGTTTGGTGGAGACAGCTGCAGGCTGAGGTTTGGAGGAGACAGCTGCAGGCTGAGGTTTGTGGAGACAGCTGAAGGCTGAGGTTTGGTGGAGACAGCTGCAGTCTAAGGTTTGGTGGAGAAAGCTGCAGGCTGAGGTTTGGTGGAGACAGCTGCAGGGTGAGATTTGGTGGAGACAACTGCAGTGTGAGGTTTGGTGGAGACAGCTGCAGTGTGAGGTTTGGTAGAGACAGCTGCAGGCTGAGGTTTGGTGAAGACAGCTGCAGGCTGAGGTTTGGAGGAGACAGCTGCAGGCTGAGGTTTGGTGGAGACAGTTGCAGGCTGAGGTTTGGTGGAGACAGTTGCAGTCTAAGGTTTGGTGGAGAAAGCTGCAGGTTGAAGTTTGGTGCAGACAGCTGCAGGCTGAGGTTTGGTGGAGACAGCTGCAGGCTGAGGTTTGGTTGGAGACAGCTGCAGGCTGAGGTTTGGTGGAGACAGTTGCAGTCTAAGGTTTGGTGGAGAAAGCTGCAGGTTGAGGTTTGGTGCAGACAGCTGCAGGGTGAGATTTGGAGGAGACAGCTGCAGGCTGAGGTTTGGTGCAGACAGCTGCAGGCAGAGGTTTGGTGCAGACAGTTGCAGGCTGAGGTTTGTTGGAGACAGCTGCAGGCTGTGGTTTGGTGGAGACAGCTGCAGTCTGAGGTTTGGTGGAGACAGTTGTAGGCCGAGTTTTGGTGGAGACAGCTGTAGGCTGAGGTTTGGTGGAGACAGCTGCAGGCTGAGGTTTGGTGCAGAGAGTTGCAGGCTTTGGTTTGATGGAGACAGCTGCAGCCTGAGGTTTGGTGCAGACAGCTGCAGGCTGAGTTTTGGTGGAAACAGCTGCAGGCTGAGGTTTGGAGGAGACAGCTGCAGTGTGAGGTTTGGTGGAGACAGCTGCAGGCTGAAGTTTGGAGGAGACAGCTGCAGGCTGAGGTTTTGTGGAGACAGCTGCAGACTGAGGTTTCGTGGAGACAGCTGCAGGCTGAGGTTTGGTGCAGACAGTTGCAGGCTGTGGTTTGGTGGAGACAACTGCATGCTGAGGTTTGGAGGAGACAGCTGCAGGCTGAGGTTTGGTGCAGACAGCTGCAGTGTGAGGTTTGGTGGAGACAGCTGCAGACTGAGGTTTGGAGGAGACAGCTGCAGGCTGTGGTTTGGTGGAGACAGTTGCAGGCTGTGGTTTGGTGGAGACAGTTGCAGGCTGAGTTTGGTGGAGATAGTTGCAGGCTTTGGTTTGGTGGAGACAGCTGCAGGCTGAGGTTTGGTGCAGACAGTTGCAAGCCGAGGTTTGGTGGATACAGCTGCAGGCTGTGGTTTGGTGGAGACAGCTGTAGGCTTTGGTTTGGTGGAGACAGCTGCAGACTGAGGTTTGGTGCAGACAGCTGCAGGCTGTGGTTTAGTGGAGAAAGCTGCAGGATGAGTTTTGGTGGGGACAGATAGACTCTGGAGATGCAGTCTGGGCACAGAATCCCCCCCTTTGGCCTGAGCATAGAGGTAAAAGAACCCTCTAGTACCTGGTCTCTCTGCTTCTCTGATCTTCAGCATTAACCCGTATACCTTTCTCTGGGTTTTTATTATTAAGATCAATAAAGTTTTTTCTACACATGACCCTATCTACATTTGATAATATGAAGTTAAAGCATCAATTGTGGTTGAAAATGTGATCAGGACTTGCTGTGTCTTTTATGGAAGCTCCAGAAGGAACTTGCAAAAGCCTTGGCTGGATTCCAGTTCATACAGCAATGGGCGAGCTTTTAGTGAGGAAAAGAAACTGTGTGGGTGACTATGCACAAGCTGCTACTTTCTGTGCTCCTGTCAGAAGAGGGAATTTAAGATAAATATGCCACCAAATAGAAAAGCACTACAACTTTCACTGAAATGTGTGACATGTTCGTGATTTGAAATGTATTGTTCTCAAAGGCTCCCCTCTCCAAGTTAGATTAAATCAAAAACTATGATTAGTCTTCTGACACACCTGCCACTTGCATTAATATTTGATAATGGGGTCATACAATTTAACACTAGAATGGTTTCCTTCTGTGTCTACTCCTGTGTTTTTCCAGGATACTGTAAATCTTTAGCTGGAACCTTGGTATATCATTCCTCCTCACATAGATCACTGTAAGGGAATTCAGTCTCAGATCCCCTTCAAGAAAGGAACTCCAACATAATGAGTGTCATGTTAAAAGTAGTGAGCAAAACATAGTTAATTTAAATATCTTAAAGATAAGATATTTGTTCTGTTAGTTCTCCAAGAACTCAGAGTTCTCAGCCTATTATCTGAGTGTAGTTGAAATTTTATATTGCTGGAAAGGAGAGAGGTTGCAGAGGGAATGCCGGCTACCCATCCTGAGATTAATGTTCATCACACATTGGTTCTATGGTCTTCTTCAACCGTCTTCTGGCTCTAGGTATTTTGAATTTTCATGTAAGGTACATTCTAGGCAGGCTGAAAGCTAGCCAATTTGATTGTCATGGTGGCCAGCTTTCCAGGAAGAGGGAATAGAGGAAGTGGGTTGAAGGTGTGCTCATGTGTTTTGTTCTTTGGCCACCTGATTTTTTTTTTTTTTTTGGTTTTTCGAGACAGGGTTTCTCTGTGGCTTTGGAGCCTGTCCTGGAACTAGCTCTTGTAGACCAGGCTGGTCTCGAACTCACAGAGATCCACCTGCCTCTGCCTCCCGAGTGCTGGGATTAAAGGCGTGCGCCACCACCGCCCGGCGCCACCTGATTTTTTTACTACCTGATCGAAGACCTGGTGAATGGTTCTAAAGTTATTACATCCGCTATTACAGCATAATTTCATTGTGCTGCTAGGCTTTCCTTTGTCCGTTATTTTAAAACTTGGAATTTTATTAATTCTACTAGAGCATCTATGAGTAACCATGACAATTTTCTGTTGTAATAATAGCAAGCTTTGAGTTCAGGTGTGGGGAAAACAATTTGAGAAGTAAGGACACTGTCCAAATCAAATAACAGCTAAAAAAAAATGAATAAGACTTAGAACACTTAGAGACAAATGTCCATTTCTAAAATCCAATTTGGATTTCTTACAAATGAATCTATTTTAATTATCAGTTTCATTAAACAACTTTGTTAATGTAAATGTAACTTACATTGAATTTCTAACATATAGTAAACTGTTGTACTGCAGTGATATCAGCTGTTTCAAAGCCTCGAGTCCTTTCAGCGTTCCAGTAAATAAATTAATATTAAATTATGTGAATATTACTTTACTGAAATTGGTGAGTCCATATAGATTTCGAAGTGTAACTTGAGCTCTAATTGTTCTTATTTAAATGTGTGTTTCTCCTCAATACTAATCAATAAATTGGCATCAATATTTGTTGCGAGAAAGGGAAAATAGAATACAGTGTTGAAAAATCTGAAAGATTTGGTGCTCGAAGTGGCCTTTATATAACTACAGCTTTCTCTCAGGGCTCTGCTGCACTGCCATGACCTGCTGTAGGGTTAGAGTGCCACTGTAGCGTTCCTATAATTAGGAGGGAATTAGGATTTCAAATATAAACTACTATTTTCAGAGCTTCCATTTTGAACACTGTCCCTCATTAAAATAGGGCAGATCATAGTTCTTTAATTTTGTTTAGAAAATGATTTTTCACAGAACCTGTGTTTGTTATGTTCCCACAGCAAGTTAGAATCTAGAGCAGGCAATGGTATCCTCTGTGAGCCCTCTACAGGTCTGTGGCTCCACAAAGGACAAAGATTGACTTTCAGAAGGGAAGTGGGGGTTTCTTCCCGTGTGTTCCTAGTCCTTCTCACTGTCATCAGTCCTTTTCTTCCAGCTGTCACCTCTGGCAGGACAGGGCACACCGTGTCCTCTCTGACCCAGTGTTACGTGTTAATGCTGTTAGTGCCGGGAAGAAAAGCACTGCCAAACCCTTGTCAAAGCAGAGGTTCTTCCTCTCTTCTGCAAGGAGTCTAATTACTCTCATTTGTAAATAGGACAATTGTTCTGATCTTAGTGCATTAAACTGCAGTGTTGTTACTCAGCATCATAGACGTTTTATATACTAGAAACAGTATAAATGACAGCTACATAATCAGTGCAATTGTTCCTCACCAGAAACTTAGAGTTAGTTTGAAAATTTCCTGCTTTTATAGGTGTGTGTGTGTGTGTGTGTGTGTGTAGTGTGTGTGTCTGTGAGTGTGTTCATTTCACAAATCAATAGTCATGGCTACCAGAGGGTTACAAGAACAGATTATCCTTATGGGTGAAATGTTTTGTCATGAACGGCATTGAATACACGTCTGGACTTGGGAAGTGTATGTCTTTAATCTCAGCTATTTGGGAAAGGAAAAGCGAAGAGTCACACATGTGAGGTCTACCTTGAATACAGAATGAGTTCAAAACCAGCCCAGGACACTTAGGTCTCCCTAACATGATTTTTAATAAAATAAAAATAAAATAAACACTTTAATTTTAACAGGATGAAAAATAAAAGTGTGCCAAGAAGAGCCACCCCTTGGGGGTATCTCTGAAGCAGAAGCAGAACTCTTGCCTAGCACATACAAGGCCTCCATTAG
>JAQHUG010000085.1:6577390-6579890 GCA_028555095.1 Dicrostonyx torquatus
TACTTCTATGAAATCTTCAGACTGAAAACAAAGCGAGTTTCTGTTTAATCTCACCTTATAGGCCTCTTTAGTGCTCAATTAAAAGGCATGCACTACCACTGCCTGGCCTATATGGCTAACTAGTGTTGGTAGATTTGCACTCTGATCTTCAGGCAAGCTTCTTTGTTAAATCATAAACAAAATATCATCACAGGGTCATAACTGACATATCCACAAAACAACACGTGCATCGAGACTCAGAGATAATTGAATAAAATGAAGAGGAAAGAATAACAGACTGTGTGCTGTAAGACCGAGGAATGTCAAAATCAACACCCATGAAATCTCACCAACATGCCTGGCTGGCTAAACATAATTTGAGCAAGGAAAGGATGACACCAATAGATATTATAAGTCAGAAAGTGGAAAGTTCATGAGGACTCAATTACAAGCAAATAATTAGAGGCAACTACAGATTGCTAAGAGTTGTAGAATAGTATTCCCCAGGGAAGGACATATCAATTAGCTGTGCTATACCAGGTCAGTCCTGAAAACATGGACATGTAGGTAACATTATGCAGACAGAGCAGATTTTATTTACATATTTAAGAAACTATTGTGTATGTGTGTGTGTGTGTGTGTGTGTGTATAAAAGAGGCTATAAATTTGAAAGAGGGCAGAGGAGAGGAATGTGAACAGGAGGGTTTGGAGAGAGAAAAGGGGAGGGAGATTGATGTGATTGTATTATAATTTCAAAAAATTAAAATTACAAAGAAAAAAATGGCTATATAAACAAATTAAAAATGACTCGGTTAACCTCAGAAAGCTTGTGGGTCTAGAATTGAGAGGAAGCATCAGCTACACAGACTTCCCCATTGCATAGACTTTCTGATGGCTCGAGATAATGAGAATGGCTGCTACGTTGTTCAGTTGAAACACTGTGTCATTACACTTATCTTCTCTATTGCATTTTAACACCTTTTAATCTTGGAAATAATACACTTATATTTTTGGAAAAACTCTTCAATCTAGTAGGGAATAAGAAAGTTTTATGAATGAAATGGGAATTTTGATTGCTAACATTTGAGCTTTCACAAAGGGCGTCTACATTCATAAAATATTTAACAATTTAATGCACCTTGGATATTTTCACTAATTTGGAAAAAACTGATCAATTCAATGAATAAATGAATAAAATATTTGTGTAACTTTATTTTGAAAACCTTTTAATAAGTTTATAATTTATTCCAAAGTTAAGCATCACATTTTTCCCAGTACTCACATTAGAAAAGTCCTGGAGGTGAATAAGACTGTCAGTTTTACTAAAATCAAACACAGTGAAATTTTGAAATAAATAATAAAGAAACAGGAAAAGGAGAAATGATAAGTCAGCCAGCTTCCAACACCAAGGGAATGTTGTTTTGCCTTATCAAGTCCCCAGCTAGTCAATGAAGTTCCATTTATAAGGGAACCTAACTTGGATGAGATGCTGCGATGATTGTTAAGTTAAAACTTTCAAGTTGAGTTCCTGGAAGGATATTTCTGTAGCTTTATGCTATAACAGAGATGAAGTCTGCTTGACAAAGTAATACTTCCAAATCTGTGATCTCAAAGGGAGTAATTTCAGTAATGGAAACATGTCTCCATGAGTTAGAAAAATTATTAGCTAATAAAAACTGTAACTGGGGAAATAACGTTGATATATTTTAGGACCCCTAGAACTTCTCATCCCATAGACCACGGAATGGCAATGGCAACAAGCCTGTATATATTTAACTGTCCTTCTGAGGTAAAGACTACATAGATTTAATAATCTCAGAGACAAAGACTGCTCTTGCTCTGACTGCACTGGACATTAGATTTTTCTCCAAACTAAATTATGTTAATATGTGCAGCTGTTTGGAATCTTGGGATAGAATCCTTAGCACGTTTGTAAGTCGACCTTCCCCCAATTTTTGATGAGGTGACATTACTTCTGTCAATTTTAGGTTATAATGTGAAAGTTCCATGACATAAAATAGTAAGAATGTTAAAAAATCTCATGACTGTTAAAATAAGTTATTATTTCAATTTTGGATCCTATGCCTTCTATTAGTGACCTATAACAACAAAATGGAATTTCAATATCACCTTACTAAAGAGGATTAAGGTCATTTGTAAGGACAGTGCAAAAAAATATGTAAAAGTGTTTGACCTTTCAGTCCATGTGCAGCTGGTTTTAGCTTTGTGTGGAAAATATTAAATATCTTCTTTGCAGACTGCCTTTTTGTAGAGTCAACTAATTTTTATGATATGTATTCATTCAATAATGCTATTTCCTTGTTTGTTGCTCATCAATGAAAATAATAGCTTAATCCTGAAGCGAAGAGTACTCTAATGCTCCATATTCAAATAAAAAATTACTGTTTATTTAAGAAATACTATAAATAGCCAATGGATACATCCTTAAAATAATATTGTTCTAGAAATATATCAGTTCGTGCCTGTATTTATCATGGTTCACTAGAGGAACCATGATATA
>JAQHUG010000085.1:6584890-6602370 GCA_028555095.1 Dicrostonyx torquatus
AGGCATCGAGTATCTTGAAGGCTTTTCTTTCAGCCAAGGCTTCTTAAGTCTGTGGAGTTTCCCTTGAAGTGTAAGGAAAGAGTCATGACACACAGAGCATCCTTTTCTACTCCGAATTTCAGACGAAGCGTGGTGGACATGCACAGCTAACACGGAAGTACTGTCATTTAACCGAAGTCTTTGTACAGACAACAAGTCCGTTTCCGCAGCCACTATTGTTAGTCTCTTGATTCATAATGACTTAAGCACACTTGACACCAACTGCATCAAGATGTGACCTGTTTTATAAAAAAAAAAAAAAAAAAAAAAAGAAGGAAGAAAAAACCTTTTAAGGTAAAAAAAACTATTTTTAGGTATTTTCACAGACAAACTGGCTTTTAAATAAATTTGCTTCCAAACTGGTTGGTTAAGACAAGCAAACAAAAAGTCAAACTGAGTGGGAAGTGATTGAGAAAAGGTCCATGGTATCAGTTCCATATTTTTCAAAGCCAAATATGTAAATGCTGAGGAAGGAAACAGAGGAGAGTCCAGTCTTGTAATTTAATATTGTTATTAAAACTTTAATGTATCCTATTCTTTAACATTTGATGTTAATATGAAACTACTTGGCAATGCTTGACATTTGAAATAAACATTTTTCTATTGTTTTATTTGCAAGTGGTCAAATTAATTTTGCTTGGCTACAGTTTGGTCATAAATCCCATGAGTTTAAAGACAGTAATGTGTAGTCTTTAGGATTCCAAAGAAAAGGGTCCACCTTTAAAAGGCAGGAAGATTTCTTTCTTTATTCAGGTAGGGATTTTCCCTAAATAGTAGATCTAAAACTCTTTTTTTTTCTGTAAATCATGCTATGTATAATAAAATATCTCTTAACTAAAAAAGCATTTAGTCTATATAGATAAATGCTTATAGATTTAAAAACCAAATTTATAAGCAAATATCAGAATGCCTAAATTTCCAGTACTGAAATGTTTAAGCTTACAGAGGGGTAGTAGTCACAATCAGTGAACTTGGATCTACCTTGAGGGTAGCTGTTCAGGTATTTGCACACTGGCCAAATTCTATAATCTATGTATACATTTTTAGTTTTAAAATTATAAGAACTAATATCAGTGTTTGAATACTTTAGTCAACTACAATATAGTTTCTTTCCATCTCTATCTATAAAATCAACCATAATATATTTTTTTTAAGCCTCAGGTAGAATGAGCACTTTAATATGTCTAATATGGATATTATCCCATCTCTGTAACTTTTTACTAAAGGGATTATATTGCTCTAGTTGATAGATTTAAGTCAGCTATATTTCCTTCATTAAAATAATTTTTATTTCCACTAATGTCCTCCAAATAAATTTACTTTCGTGATAAAAGGCACCTGACACCCAGTAGTTACCTTAAAAATTTATAATCGCTATTTTTTTCTCATAAAAATTTCTGTGTAATTTTTATGGTGTCTGACCAAGTGCTTTGTAGAACTTCTTTATTGATCATTTTCAAAGAAAAGGATGGGAATTCTAAGACGTAGCAGTAGCCACTTGCATTTTACACGGTAGCATGAAGCTTCATGATAATCTGCACTAAATTTTGCCATCCCTTCTGCCAATTCCACGGTCATACAAAATAATCTTAGCACGTTACTCATCAGGGATATTGGAGGTACATTTTAAGTTTTAAGAATAAATGCTAGAATGACCAAATTGCAGACTAATTATTTCCATATTGTACTTACAACGAGTTTTTAAAAATTATGAAAGAGATGACTATATACAATCAACGCTATTTATTGTACCTCTGGGCCCTACTCTTCCAAAAATTGAGCTTATCAATTTTCTGTGTCAAGCTTGAACTAATGTAAATAATTGAAACAATGTAAAGTTATATTTTCATGTTTTTATAGATATGACATGACACGAATACATAATGTATGAGCATCTCAAGTGTGGATAATGTTGATTGGCTAATGCAGAGCTCAGTTATAGCCAGTAAAACCTAGTTCAATACCCATGTAACAGTGTACCAGTTTATTGCTGTATAGATGTGTCTGTGTGCATATAAGTGATAAGTGCTCCTATCAGAGTGATGACAGCTGTCTAAAGGTTTTTTTTATTCATTTTATATAAACTGTTATGGAAAAACCAACATGTTTATGAACTATTCTCTTGTAAATTTACCACTGCCCTTCACTGTACTTTTTGTCTACAGTATAGGGCCTTGTTCTCTGCTGTGTTAAGTGGGTGACACCCTCCAAGGAGACATACAGTCTCTACAACTTCTATTGAAGATACTGCGATTTCCAGTTTTTCATGTGTGCTATGTCAGAAAATGCTTTTAATTTGATTTTTAAATCTAACATCCGATGGTTTTTTTCAGAGTGTTGTGAAAACTTCAGTCATACATAAAATATGTTCTTATATAAAGTCAAGATCTTTTTTTTTTTGGTTTTTACTTAGTAGTATATCAATCTAATAATGAGAAACCAAAAACGTGTATCTTATATTATCCCCAAATAAATCCAGATGTTTCTAGTAAAAGGGGGGAATCTCTGCTCAGTTTGTCAGCTATGTATGAAGAGAATAAAGTTAGACTGTGTTTTGAAATTTAAAATGAGATTAGTAATTCTGATATTCCATACCCATAGTCATCAAGTGCTTTAGGCAGATATAGAAATGTGGCTAATGATTTTGTAATATGCTCCCTTGATAAAATGCCATGTTTTGTAACAGCCATTCTACTGCGCCATTATCGCATCTGCTATGGCGCTCACATTAAAAAGCAGGAAAGCAACTTGCTTTAAATATTTATGGTTCAATATTTAAGAACTGTCCATTTATTTCGACTTAAAGAAAAATTCTTTCCATTTTAACTTTTTATTTTTCACAAAGCCGGTCATTTTAACTCAACCCTATTAACATGTACTCTAAAGTTATTTTAACACTATAGCTCTTCAAACTTGCCCATAAATTTATAAAATTTTTATACTTAAATGCATCAAATATTTAACACTTGAATATATGGGTGCATCTGCTTAAAACACAGTAATTTTCCATTTCAAGTCTATAAACGCCGTGGATGTTTTGAAGGACCATGATAGTACACTGAGAATAAGCAGAAATTTACTACCAATAGTCCTAAGAAAAGATTTCCAGTACCTACCATGCTTTGATGATATCATTAATTTTTATTTTTAATAAGAGCATGTATGTGTGTGTTTGGTGTGGGAATGTGCACATGAATATAAGTGCTTGCTGGTAGCAAAGGTGAGCCCCAGATGCACCAGACCTAGAACACGAGTTATTAATATTTGTGAGCTCCCAAAATGGGTTTGGGAAAACGAGTCTGGGACATCGACAAGTGTGCTCTCTCAATGACTGACTAATTCCTCAGCCCCAATAATATTATTTTTAAAAAGTTTTTATTTAACCTCTTGCACTTCATTAGACTGTGATGCACCAATTTCTCCACTTTCCCCCCTATGTTTACCTCCTGGAGTTCTGGAGGTACTTGTCTATATGATAAGAGTTACCCAAGGACTTCTCTTGTGGATGAATTTTGATGTACTTAAACTTGCTTTCTGCTGATAAAGTTGATTGTGCATTTCTTTTGGGTGGTCCTCTAGTCTGTCTCATGAAAGACAGTGCAGTTGTCAATCCAAAGGTACCTTTTTGTTTTACTTTTAACTCATGGAATAAGCATGGGTTTGTTGGAATGACTTACAAAACTTCTTTATAACATCAACATTAGTCGGAAATGCCTACACCAACAATAGTATAGTGCTAACTTTGGACAGTTAAATTAGATAAACTTGACAAATCTTTATGAATAGATTCACAAGAAGCTTATTAAAGGAAGTACCCGAAAGTTGTACATGTGTTTTAGAAATGGAAAGATGGTACAAGGTGCTCTGGCCCTTAAAACGGGTTTATTTTACACCACCATCATGGGACACGGGTAAGTATGCCCAAACTTGAGGAAGAACTGAATGGTCTGTAGCATGTGGAATTAAATCTTTTTCTTTAAAAAAAAAAAAAGGCTTTTAATGTCTTGTCTTGGCTAAACCACAGCACAGGCCATTTTGATAGGTACTCAGTAATAACACTTTATGTTTTAAAAGAGAAAACCAGCGTACAACACTCCAAGAAGCGACAGTTCAAACACACTCATGTAAACACGGCGTCTAAGAGAATGCCACAAGCTCTAAGGGAAAGGCCCAGAGCTAATCTGGATCAGTAAGACTGTGTGGAAGTTTCGTGTCCTTTCTCTACTTAACCCCTTCTTGCCCTCTTTGAGCCCTTAGATACAGCTGACACTTTTCATTTGTGATACTTCAGGTGGTCCCCCAGGGTTTAGTTTCATTTATCTTATGCCATCACATCCCTCCCCGATGTCTTTCTTTCTTTTTTTTTTCATCTAAACACTGCCTGTCCCATTAACTCTAGCCTCTTATTCTCTAACTCGCACATCTTGACTAACCAATTTCTATTAAATATGTGTATCACCACGTGACTGTGGCTTATTGGCAGGATTCTAACATACGTCCATCTCAGGCAGGAGATTCACGGAGTCTGCCTGTCTGTCCTTCTTCCCAGCATTTAGCTTTGTCTACTCTGCCTACCTAATTTCTGCCCTATCAAAAGGCTAAGGCAGTTTCTTTATTCAACCAATGAAAGCAACACATTCCGTCTATGTTTTACTTACCTCATGGGAGATTTTGCTTGCAATGCAGGGCACTTTGTCAAAGACAGGCATGATACTTTCCAAGTCTTCTTAATGACAAAGGATTAAGAATTTCTCAAATGAAATAGAAAGTTTCTGTTTGGCTCCTTGGCTGCCTCACCCACATACTCTGACCCCAACCCTTGCTGATTTGCTATATTCCCCCATGTACTAGAAGGCTTCAGAATCTGGGGAGTGCCTGCAGGACTCAGGGTGTGCTCTGAGGAGACAGGAAGAATGAGAATGCTGCCTAATGTTTGCCCATCAGGGCTTTGGAAAGCCATGTCCCCATTAACACAGCCTGTTCTTTATGCTAATTCAACTCCCTAGGGATTTAAGATTTCTCTGCCCTTTCTCTCACTAAGTAAAGAAGAAGCTGATTTTTCTATTCAACAGCCAAAGTCCTTTCAAATATGAATAACGTCAGTATTATTTAATTATTATGCCTGAATTTACTGAATAAATTTGGTCATTTTCTTTCTTTCTTTTTCCTTTCAGGTTAATGTGCCAATTTCATTTTACTGTAAATTGGAATGTGGGGGAGTGGATTAAAGTCTTGGGAGGGAGTCAAGTCCAGGACTCTAGCTTTTCCTTCCTCTCTGTGTCTCCTCACCTGGAGTGTGTGGATACTAGCACAGTTTCCCACAATGATGAAAGGAAAGACTGTATCTTTTTTTAATGATGCTTGAAGAAGCAGGCTCATGCATGGGAGTGCCACTCAATGCAAAAAAAAAAAGTCTTTGTTATTCGGTTATAAATGGTTTTATCATTTCAAGACGCTAGTCAGTTTTACCTGAGAGCATCCATTCATTAACTCACTAATTTGCCCATTTTCTCTAAGAAATGCTTATTGAATCTATTCTTGAGTAGTATTTATTAAAGGTAAGCGCTAAATTCAAAGCCTCTATTCTTAAGAAGTTTCATGCTTCTGATGAGTTCCCAGTCACATAGAAATAATGTGGATTCAGGGTTATTCTCTAACAACTAAGACTGACGTCTCCACTCCACCAGTATTCATTCTTTAATGCAGTGGAATGGTCTGGTAACATTCATCAGAAATTTTCTCTAATATGGACTCAAATTTTCCACTCAAAGAAAGCTTATATATTATAAGTTCCTCCCCTATGATCACTATTCTACCTCTGTTCTCAAAGAATCAAATTCAATTTACCAATAAACACCACAGTTTCACAGTGCTAACCTCTGCCTCCTGCATAGTTTAGCTCACATGGACCCAAAATCCACCTCACTGATATGAGTATTTTGTGCGGCCTTTGAAAAATCTTGAGTCCATAGAGAAACAGTATATTGCAATCAAATGACAACTGAAATTTACATGACAGCAGGTAATTCCCCAACTATGAAGAGATCAATTTAGAATTTATCAGTGTAAATGGTTAAGAGAAGATATCAATATTTATTATTGTTTAATTTATTTCATGTGTATTAAATCATACATGAACTCAAGAGAACAAGTTTGCTTAAAATGAGAAAGATTTTAGAAGAATTATCAGTTTCAGTTGACATACATATATGATTTAGGAGTACACATGTTAAAGTCACTTATTTCAATTATTGCCACTCATTGTGTTCCTAGTAATAATAGGTAAAGAATACATTTGCTAAACATCAGAATCAATCTCAATTAAAAATTAAGAAACGTATATTTTCCTTTTATTTTATTCAACTTTTCATAATACAATTTATAGGTTTTATTCAGGAGTCTATAATATTTTTCTCAGCATCTTTTGGTCAAGAATTCGATATAAAATTACTATTGTGGGAGTTTTATGATTTAAATTTTGGATGTACTGGATTCCTACCTATGGAATTACTTTTGTGTAAATTTGCAGGTTTTAAAACAGCACCATGGGAATGTTTAGCAAGAGTCTTGAAACAAATACATAGAACATTGAAGTCAACAGTACCAACACCTAACATTCCTACGTGGCCTCTGCTTTCTGTTCTTCAGCTCCATTTGCGAGTCAAACCCTGTTTGGGTGGCTGGGGAACAAATTATAGAATATTCTTATTCATCTAAATCATATGCCTTGTAGACAGGTATAACAACACATTCCATGGGATTCCTAGGTCATAGCTGTCAAGTGCTCTCGGTATGTTCTCACACATCTGTGCCTTAGTTCCCAGGAGTGAATGCAGATTAGCAGTGTCACTTCCACTTAGGTTATTTTTTAGATTGAAATGCAATTTTGGATTTATCATTATACTTAGTCTGTATCTTAAAAGGTTGTCAAGTCTGTTTATATGCATTATTGTGTTAGCTATTCGTGTTAATGAGACAAACATGTCTGTTCATTTTAATTTAATGTGTTTGTGTGTTTCTGTGTGTGTATGTTCATGTGTGTATTAAAAATATTCCATAATGTCTGTAGTATTTATTCTTATAATTATCTATAACATTATTAAAATATAGTCTCAATTTCTAAGTTTGAAACACGTTAAATAATTTATAATACATTGTCATGACTAATTGAAAACAGCTTAACAAATCAATAAATTTTTTTAATTTGGGAACATGAGTCAAAGCCACAAAACCTGAAACCAGAATCCTGCATTTTACATTCATAAATTTTAGTTTGTTAGATCAGAAACAGTAATATATGGGTTTGCAGCTTATGTAAGTTTGTATATAAAAGATGCATGAGTAACTCAATTCCAAGGCAAAGGCAAAGTTTTGTGTTAGAGTGAATCCATGGGTTTAGATCATAGCTATTTTTCTTTGCATTATCACATACTTTGATGGCTGCACATCATACCCCATGAAGTGGCAGAACAGGAAACCACTTCCATAGATGTAAAATTTGCCATTTTATGTTGGAAACATGGATACTGTTCCTACTTCTCCTTCTTTGTTATAACCTCGCTTTCTATTAAAGTTTCCCATCCGTCGTCTACCCCTCCTTTACTGGAATCAACATGACAAGAATTATTTGGTCTGTTTATCTCCCTTCTGTCACTTTTACTAAGTAGAAGATTATTCCCCGCACATAGATCAGTCAAAGTCTAGCCATCTGTCAGATAGATTGAAGACTTTCTTCTCCTGACCCGCTGGACTCCCAAGCAAAGATGATCTGGTAGAACTAGCTTTGTTCAAATATTTCCCTTAGTGGGAATCTGTCTAGTATATTATTGTTGTAAACTAATGGTTCACTTAAATAGTCTTTAATCTTAGTTCAATATAATATTGTGGTAGAGAATAAATCTATCTCATTAATCTTTGAGTTTTTTAAAACATTTCTAAATTACATATACAATATTTAATTTAAAATACTTTTAAATTATATATTATTATCTATTTTATTTAAAATAATAGCTCGCAGTTAAGAAACATAAATTCTGTGCCACACTCATAAAATATGCACTATTGTAATCATTCATTCTCATTTTCCAAATGAGGAGACTGAGGCACAGAGGTACAAAGAGGTTAAATGATTTGTAAGGGGTGATATACGGCCCTGCACTTTAACACAATGGCTCCAGTGACACACTGAAAACGCTGCCTTGAGGGGACATAGATCATTCACAGTAAAAGTATTCCCAAATGCAGAAGACACAAACCCATTCAATCCCCAAACTGATACGCAGGGCATAGACTTCTGCAAAGCATTCAGACATCCCTGCATACGCCACGAAGAGATGGGGAAATTTAGCGGCAGATCTATAGCACAATAGTGTCTGTGGTTGAGAAGACTAAGTCACTAATGCTGAAATCAGTTTCCCGACAAGCATGCTCCCGTTGCTGCTCCCACACCATCTGAAAGAGTGAATGGTGCTAACCACTCAGCTATTCCCCCCATTGAGTGTGGAGCCAGGGCAGAGCTGCCAAGCAAATGGCGTCAAATTCAATGCATGCTACTCCTTTCCAGCAGGAACTATTTTATTTTGAATGGGGTGCTTTTCTCAAGTCATGTTCTGTGACCAGGTTCCTGAAAGATAACTTTCATCCGATACTGTACCAGCTTCCAAGTCAAGACACAGACTTATTCTTAAGTTTTGAATGCTTGGCCTTAGCTTAATTTTTTTCTTGCTAACTCTTATAACTGAACTGTTTCTCTTCATCTATATTTTGCATCCGGGGTTTTTACCTTTTCTTTCTGTATGTTCTACTTTTCTTGCTTCTTCCATGTCTGTCTGCCTGGCACCGAGCATCTCCCTCTCTTTCTCTCTAGTTCTTTCCTCTCATTCTGTTCCTCTCTAAATTCCTCCTTTTCCTTATTCTCTCTGCTCACAGGCCCTACCCTCTTCTACCTAGCTATTGGTCATTCAGTTCTTAATTAGACCAGTCTGGTTCCTTAGACAGGCAAAACAAAACAGCAACACATCTTTACATAATTAAACACATATCCTTAAATCATTAAAGAAATGCAGCTAAACACATGTAACATATCTTTAAATAATTAAATATTCAATAACATCTTATGAAAGTCATACTTTGAATGACATCTTCTCAAAGAGTTTGGAGATTATTTTAATTTCTTCACAGGTGGCTTCACTTAGTAAATTCTATGTATTAAAAGACTATAGATATCAAAAGCTGATTTCTTCCCAGCTGTCTCTATAATATTAATATTTCCTGTATTTTTAAAAAAATCATCTTTTCCCCTATTCATAAGTGATGATCATTACATTGATTTTTTTTGCAATACGTCTGCATAGCTCTAACTTCCAGACAATATCATTCAACTTTCCATTGAAATTAATACTTATAAGTATTGTTAATATCTTGGCATTTGTGAGAACAGGGTAGAAACATTGTTCAATATAGTGAAAACATACCTCCACTTCCAAATATTAATAATACTAGTTAATAGTCATTAAAAAATCTGTTAGGTACCAGTTATTATTTTACAAGTGTCAATGCTTTTAACATAGAATTAATGAGATTGGTGTTATTAATATATCCATTTCTTCTGTGATATGAGGCAATTCTAGATCACTCCAGTTCTAGCTAGAAATCATCACGATTCCTTCAAATTCATACCCCTCAGCCTGAGTCTGTGGTATTTTCCAATAAAAGCTTCTCTTCTTCAAACAAGCTTCTTTTAGTTACATTTGGTTTCTAGGCTACCAAGGAAAAGGTAAATGTTCTTACATGAAGAAAGACACAAATGGATTTCATTCTTTTGGTAAGTGTAAAATATTTGAAAACAACTTTCTAGTATTAAAATCCACCCCTCATTTCACAATTATATATTGATGACCATATATAAGCAATCCAGGCATTTTTGAACATTCTTTAAGCCAGCAGAAAATATCCCTGAATGGCTCTTAATTTGGTATTTTAAATTATAATGGGTTTCATTTTCATATTTGTTATCGTTACTTGTGCTAAGAGTCATACCTAGGGTGTCTGTTGTCAGCATCCCAAAAGGCTCATGATCACTTTTTCTGTGCTCCTTTGGTTCTCTTGTGTTGACTGAATGAGTATGTATTACTCCACCATACTTCAGTACAGAACTCTGCTGTTCCTATAGTTTATCAAAATGGCACAAAACCCAAGCTGTCCAAGGTCTTCTACAGTGGGTTTCTATTTGTTCCTTATACGCATCTCAATTCTAGTTTTTCTATATGATTTTTATGAGATACAAGTTGAACTTATTTTCTAATTTATTCAGGGAATCTTCACTGAACACTCCATTACATATAGCATATGTGGGCCTTGCTATATTGACTTGAGAAAAACATACACTCCTACATAGTTTGAATTCGTGGAATGGCCTATGAAAGAAAATTGGCAGAGATAATTGTGGAAAAGAATTCATGTGCCACCAGCAACAGACAGAAAGGCCTGAATGGACAGTGCCTGAAGCAGAGACTCAGAACAAGTTGCAGTTACAGGGAGGAAAGGGTAGATGTCGGGAGACGGCATCAGGGACTAACCCGAGGAATTGGGAGGCACGGAGGAGTCATGCTGGAGCACTATCTTTCTTGCTTTACTTGAGTTCAGTCTGTGTACTCTGTAGACGTTGTACATCCTCACGTGTTTCAGGAATTTCCCAGGAGCTCAGGTCTTGCCACCTCATTTCTAGAGCATGGCACTTGCTGAAATAATGGCTTAATTTATTGACTCCTTAGAAAGGCATAGTAGGTGGGAGTCAGACGACCGAGCACAAGATAAGAAGCATGGGAAAATCAGGATGAGTCACAAGCGGCTCCTTGGCGTCTACACACTTACTTAATTTTTAATGTTGCTGATTGAAATAAAACTATATCACATCCCGTTCCCTTACCTCTCTCCGACCCTTCACTCTCCAGTTTACAGCCTTCTTTATTATTTTATTTGTTACAGGTATGCACATGCATAATCTATATGTATGCCCAAATATACATAAATGGAATCCATTGAGTTCATTTTGCTCTTTGTGTGTATACAGTTTCAATGCTGACAACTCTGCCTTGAACAACCAATAAGGGAGCTCATCCCTGCAAGAGGCTAATTCTCGTCTTCCAGAGTCAATAGTTTCTGTAGTTCTTTGTCTAGGGGTGGACATGTCTTATCATACTTCTCTAACCTACAGAGGAAACAGTGAGGGCAGGCTGTACACCACCATCTCACATTAGAAGAGTCTCTTTGAGCACATGCTCTTCAAATGGTATCTTTTGCTTGTTTACCTGAGTACAGCACTGTATACATGCAAATAGGTCAGAGCCCCTCCTTAGTACATTTCAAAGTTGTCTTTAAAATCATCAAATACTCCCCCGCCCTCTTTTTTGGTTTTTGGAGACAGGGTTTCTCTGTAGCTTTGGAGCCTGTCCTGGAACTAGCTCTTGTAGCCCAGGCTGGCCTTAAACTCACAGAGATCCACCTGCCTCTGCCTCCCAAGTGCTGGTATTAAAGGTGTGCGCCACCATCGCCTGGCTTCCCCTTATTTTTTGAAATGGCATTTGTATGTTGTCCAGGCATGCTTCACACTTAAAATTTAGGATATATCCCAAGCTGGCCTCATACTCCAACGATTCTTCTGTTTTAAGTTCTTGAATGCTCAAACATTTACAGGTGTGTACCATGACATCTGACTTTTGCCTTCTCTTTGGGCTGAAAATTTTCTCAATAAGATCTAATGAGTAAAGGCCATCCATGCTAATTTTCCCAACTAATTACATCAAACAAAATTTTGAATATAGTACACCATGGGAGCAGCACCTAGAGAAATCTTGAGACAGGAAATATATTAGGGTGGTTTCAGCATTCTTGAATATTCTGGTCTGTGTTTTGTAAGCCTTTCCCTAAGTCCTGCAAGGATTCTCATTTACCCAACTCTGTCAAATAGTCATGGTTTTTTGTCATGGAAAGGAAGATCTAAGGCAAAACAGCTCATGGAAAAACAACCCATATTTGAAAGTCAAGAAGTATTTCACACATTTTGTCAAAGTTACTGGTCATGTTAATAACTACTCGAACTGCAAGTTAATTGCATTTTAATAATTAAACTGAATTTTAACTGCTAATTGTCTACTTCTACTGACATTAGTTATCATTTAATGTTAATTTTGTGGTAGGAAATTTGTACTCAATCAATAAAAATAAACTAAGTGTTCTCAGAAATAGAAACCAGGAAATAAAGTAAGCACATTAGACTCAATGTTAACTAAAGCTTTGGTTTTCCAGGTATAAGATTTTTTGCTCAGTGTCATACACTCCCTGATTTTGTGTCCCTATGGACAATTGTATATAGCTTATGAACCTTTTATATTCATATTCATGCATTCATCGATAAATGGCCAATCACTCATCTTTAGCCACTCTACATTATTTTTCAATGCAATCGAAAAGACAGGATGATGTCTATTGATAGGGAAAAATATTTAGAAAAATGTTTCCATATATTTTATGCAATCTTTCCTTTACCAGCTTTTTATTTACTTTGCTTTGGGTGTAGAAGATGTAAGTCATAAAAGGAGTATTTATTTCCATAGAAGTTAGTACATGTAGGTTAGCTGGCAATAAATAGAGAAACCAATGCTCCCTAGAACGCAATGGGGACAAGGAAGGAAGTTAGATGACATACAGTGGCAGAGATAAGTGGGAATATTTTCATTCATAAGGTGTCAGGAAATATATGCCATCCCTAAAACATGCTTAACAATCAGACAGAAACCAGTGAAATTAAATGCTTTTAATGATCTAAGCAAATAGTCAAGAAACCAGCTGAACTAGATTTAACAATTTAGGAAAGTAAGTGCCTTCGACAAATAGGTCTGGAAGGTAGTAGATAGAATTGAAAAG
This sequence comes from Dicrostonyx torquatus, assembly GCA_028555095.1. Classification (NCBI taxonomy): domain Eukaryota; kingdom Metazoa; phylum Chordata; class Mammalia; order Rodentia; family Cricetidae; genus Dicrostonyx; species Dicrostonyx torquatus. The sequence goes on from JAQHUG010000085.1 coordinate 6,597,854, forward strand.
TTATGGCTGAGAACTTATGCTTGATATCCCAACCCTCAGGACTCAGCGGTAAGAGGGTAATTTGAGCTAAGCTATTGATAATCAGTTTAAGTAAAATTATGAAATGATGTCTCAAAAACTAAGAAATGAAATAAGGAAAAAAGGGAGAATCAGGGACTAAGATAGGAAGGGAGGAAAGAGAAAGAAGGAAAGAAAGAAACAGAATGAGAATTAACATTGATTGTTTGAATATTTTAAAGTTTGGTGTTAAATACTTTGCATTTTTTAAAATAAAGTAGATATCAATGAATAATTTGGGATAAAAATGACAATCTAGTTGACATTTTAAGTATGGCTGTAATTCAAAAGCAATAGTAACTGGTCATGACTCAGGGTTACATGCCAACACATTGAAAAACAATTTATCTTGATAAGTTTATATCACCAAGAGATTGAGTTATATTGTATTAGTCTACTATTTTAACAAATAAGAAAATATTGATAGAAAAATGACTTTTGCATGGTCCTTGAGTTTGGTGACAGTTGGGCTGGTGATAGCAAGAGACTACCTTTAAGTACAGGCAGGAAATCTGGCAAAACTCCATCTATAGAGTCCAAGGTAGACAGAGTCAGAGGGAAGGACCTGGACAGTGTGATAGAAGGCCAAGAGTAATGTATGACGAGAAGCCTCAGCAAGATGACTGAATTGTGAATGCAGTCCAAACAGACTGAGTGTAGAAGAGGGTGCAGGTTGTGTTCCCAGCACCTGAGAGGAGCATGGCCATTTGTTCCCAGCGCCTGGCTCCTGGCCGTGGCCGCACGGCTAGCTTATACCCAAAATGATTACACACAAACTGTGTTCATTTAAACTCTGCCTGGCCCATTATCTCTAACCTTTTCTTGCTCTAACCCATATCTAGAAATCTGTGTATGAACACGTGTCGTGGCTTACCGGCATGAGTCTAATATATGTCCATCTCAGGTTGGAGCATCATGGCGTCTGGTGTCTTCCCTTCTCCCCAGCCTTCCATTCTGTCTACTCCGCCCACCTAAGGCCTGACCTATCCTACAGGTCAAGACAGTCTCTTTATTAACCAATGAAAGCAACACAAGATACAGAAGATCCCTCCTACAAATGAGGAACACTGTTCCTGGAAGTGGAAAGAACTAAGGCTGAGTTGTTTGATTGTGTGATTCTGTGTGGTTCTTTGGGAAGGGATAGAAGACCAGTGTGCATGCTTGGGTCATAGAAATTGACATGCCTATCTAGGATGTCAAGTTGTCTGTGGATTCACTTATTCAGAGAACCCGATCACCCAGAACAGAGCACGTTCACAACCCCTCAGATGTCTATCCAAACAAAACTGGGAAACAAACACATGCTGAATACCATCCTTTCGTGGTTCAGTGATACTCAAGACAAAAACCTGATGTGTCATGGTACAATGCAGTGGGTCAGAATTAGAAGGCAAAACAAAACAAAAAAAATCAATTAAACAATTATTAATCCAGTATGAGAGACTCCAAGAGAGAATTCTTCCCTTACACCAGCATATAATCCTGACTCTTAGTCTGCCGTCCAGCCTCATTTCCAAAGGTTCTGCACAGCATGACCTGCAAACTGGTAGCCTAGGATCTGAGAGCGCTATCCTTTCTTTACTACCGTGAGAGCAACAATCAATAAATATAGAATCCAATCACCCTAAAAATAGGAGAGCTGAGTGTGTATACAAATTCCACAGAAAAGCGGGTGGGCCAGGGTGAAGAGCAAAAAATTTAGTCAGGAGGGTAGCACCAGCCTGTAGAAGAGGCCACCTTGAAAGCTGTGGCAGGGGAATCATAGATTTAAGTAGCCTGTACTACTGGGTGAATTTAAAGATAGCCTGGCAATGTAATAAGACCATATTTTAAAATTTAAATCACAAAGTAAGAATAATGAGGGTGTGGCTCAGTTGTAGAATGAAAGATCAAGAGTTTGGTCCCTAATATATAAAAAGAGAAAAGAATGAAGAGAGGGTAGAAGGAAGAGAGGGTGGGACAGAGGAAGAGAAGAAGGGAGGGAGAGGGAAGGAGGAAGGGAGAGATGGAGGGAAGGAGGGAGGGAGAAAAAGGGAAAGAAAATGGGGGGAAAGAAAGGTGAAAGTGGGAAAGAAGGAAGAGAGTTAGAAAGGTGAAAGTGGGAAAGAAGAAAGGGAGTTAGAAAGGTGAAAGTGGGAAAGAAGAAAGGGAGTTAGATAAACAAAAAGGATGGAGAATTGGGACGCAGACATACTATGCTAACTGCAGCTAATAACCATTTGTGTTTGTCAGAAACTGCTCTATATTAACAACAGGAAAATGAAAATAATTGCAGCATCCATTTCTTGCAACTGCACAAGTCACATGATAGATACTAATATATGTAATAAATTGCTCAGCCTGTGATAACAGCTCAAACTGGTTTGCCCTATGTAGTGTCATTGTACGAACAGAGCTTTCTCCTACACCATTAGACCATGAAAACACAAAGTGTGAAAGAAGAAATACCTAAATCTAAGGTCTTATTAAGACCATTTCTCCGCATTCAGACTTTTCATAAACTTTGTCTACAGCCTTGATTGTCCTTTCTTAACAACTTCATATTCCTTCTACTCCAGATATATTTGTATTTTAAAAATGGTGATTTGACTACTATAGCTACAGGCATGTCTTATTGATGACACGATGCTTTCCAAAAGGAAATCCCATATTGCAGTGGCCCCTTGGCTGATTTCCTTAAGTTCCTAGAACTGACAAAGGAGCATAGTCTGCTCTTCGGAGATCCCTCTGAAGTCCTACCGGGGTCATCTCACAATGCTGTCAGCCACATAGGAGCTTACTCGTGCCAAAGAAAATCTCTCCTGCCACACATTTTATAGAGTAGTTTGCATGCTAAGTCACTCTCCATCAGCACACATCTTATTCAAGCTGGGAGTGTGCAGCTTACATTTCATTTTGGTCTTCAGAGCACTTGGTGTCTAAAGAACAGACACTGCCTTTTTATTGAATAGCTAAAATTCAGAGAGCCAATTGTCTTTAAAAGGCAGCTTGTAGGAAACCTGGAAACGCAAAAGGCAGGAATGTATCAGACAGACAAATGGGTTGTACTTTTTGACTGTTTTGAAACAAAGCTGCTTGCTTCAAAGTTACTGATTTTTATTTCTAATGAAGAACCTAATACTTTACCACTTGCTCAATGCTTCAGACTCATGAGAGAGACATTTGCTTCTTTGTTTTGTTCCCAAGCCACCTCATGCTGGCCTTCCCCCCTCCTTGTATCTTAGAATGGGGAGACAGAAAAGGCTCCTCTGGAGGTCAGGCTTTATGGGGAAGGCAGAACCACCCACTCTCCAGAGAGTAAGGTGACTCATAGCCAGTGTTTTTAACTTGTGACTTTTCTGTTGCTGCTTGGGACAAATGACTCGACACTTATAAAGCCCCAAGGAAAGCCAGTAATTAGTTAAGAACCCACTCATGACAGAAATCAAATATGATTTTCCTCACTTTAAAATCCTTAGAAATAAAAAGAAAAAAAATGTTACCTTGATCAGAATATGTAATCATATTAAATCCATTTGCAGTGTGTATCTTCAAGAGCTGTGTTCACATAATTGAAGTTGTTGAATTTCCTCGCCTAAAAGTTTAGTCCTATTCTCTTATTACATTTACACTAGTGATGAAAGCAAGAGTAATGGTATGTTCTTCACTCCCTGTGGTGGGAGGTGGTGGCTGGCTCTGCTTGCCCAATCTGCCTTCAGGTTTATTTATTTTACTGATTTTCAGACTTAGAAAACAAGTAGTTTTATTACGGTTCAACACTGTGTTTTATCCCCTTCACCACTGTTCTGAACTTTGTTACATGCTTTCTTTTGTTACTTTTAGTTTTGTTTGTTTGTTTGTTTCTTATGGTTTCTTTATCTTGAGTATAAAGTAACTTCAGAGATTTCTTTTGATATAATGGTTATTTCCTGCTAACTTTTTCCTTCTAAGGGAATGTGATGGCATTATAACAGCATCACTGGAATTATAATATGTTATATTATATTTTTATCTTAGTCACAATATTTTTCATCATCTCCTTTTATTCTTTGTAAATTCATTGTTACTTAGAAATGTGTTATTTTGGAAATATTCAGACGAGTACAAATATCTTTTTTGTTAAACTTAATTTTTTTTTATCTGAGTATACTGTTGCTATGATTGAAATACGTTAAGAATCAAGAAAAATTTTCCCAATAGATGAAAGAAATGCTATGTCATTAATGACTTAATATTGAAGAATATCGCTTAGGTTAAGTAAGTTGCTGATAGGCTCAGCTGCTCTCTTGGTCACTGAGATGGCAGTGTAGAAGTATCCATCATCATTGACTTTCTGTCTTTTTCATCAGATAAAAACATTTTTTCTCATGTTTTTTTGAATCTCCAATATTGGTGCATGAATGATTGCTATGTCTGCTTTGAGTTAATTTCCCCATTTCTATAATATATTTTGTCTGAGATCAGTTTGCTTGTCATTTATA